>JASDQU010207667.1:4795-16510 GCA_032191745.1 Picea mariana | reverse complement strand
GTGGCTGTAGAAGAGGGTATTGAATTCTAGGAAACCCTAGAAAAAGGTGCTGGCCTTAAAACAATTTCTGAATTGAGTGAGTGAGGATCACACCTGCTCTGATACCTATAGAAATTTCGGAACTCAGACAATTTGAAAATTTCACCTCTCAACTAGAGGTTTCCTAGATCTTAACCCTGCAAATTTTCAACCTTAGGCTGTTATGAAATATAAATAAAATTGCAGCAACAACAGAGACTATTTCAACCCTTGACCACCCCAATCCACTAGCCAACTCAAGAGATAAGTTACCAAAGTGTGCCGATAAGTTTCAGCCCTCTATGGCAGTCTTATCATGCATATAGCAGATCTGAAAATCACTTATGATAGTTGTAAATACAGCAGCAAATCTGCCCAATCTTCTTCAATATAAATGTTAAATTACTTAACAACCGCAGCTGTAATTTATGTCAAATCAACAAGACATATTAGTGCTGGAAATTGTAAAACCAGGAAGAAATAGATGGCCGAAAATCAAATATGCAATTACACAAGTATTGGACAATTGTAAACTTCACGGATATGCATAAACATGAAGTTCATGTATATACCATAGCCTTATCACAAGGCTAGTACTATCCTCTAGCTCTCCAAAACCCTAGCTAGGGAATACAATGAAAACCCTAGCTCACACCATGGAGATCCAACAACATGCGTCACACAAGCATGTCCTCCAAAGCAATACATCTCCTCTTCTTCTTCATTTTAAAAAGTACAGCCTACAGTTTCATCTCAAAACCCAAATCTCTGAGCCTCCAAGGGATGAAACCCTAATCCTAGTATTCAAGATGCTCCAAGACACCCTAGTGACTCCAAGACAAGAGAGATAAAGTACCAGAGAAGATTCAAGAGAGAGAGGAAGACAAGTTCCCTCCTCCTAATCACATATCTAACACAAGATGAACAAGAATGAATATTATAAGATCTTCATCTCTAATGTCTTCTTCACAAGTGTGAACCCTAGTATCTCACAAGAGCAAGCTCCCAACAAAGACATCCTCTTTCCCTTTCCTAACATCTCCTAGGGTTTTATCATGAATCCTAGTGTCTCACTCCAAGAAGACAAGTACAAAGAGAAGAGTACAATGATGATGAATGAAAGGACTCTCATCTTCCTCTATATTATATATGAGAGGCAAGAGAGGCCAACAACACGTATGCGAGATTTAGCCCTTACAAGCAACCTACAAAGCCACATGTAGGCTCACACATGTGGAGTGCTACACTCCAAGAGTACACATGTCAAGTTCCAAGGTAATGTCATCCACAAGTAAGGCTCCAATGCAAGGGCGCTCCACAAGATGTGTCCAACGC
Organism: Picea mariana; assembly: GCA_032191745.1. Taxonomy (NCBI): domain Eukaryota; kingdom Viridiplantae; phylum Streptophyta; class Pinopsida; order Pinales; family Pinaceae; genus Picea; species Picea mariana. The sequence continues at coordinate 15,157 of JASDQU010207667.1, read as the reverse complement.
TCCTCCTACAAGCCTCCAAGGACTCCAATGAACCTCCTAAGCCATGTACTCCACTAGTTTCACTCCCCTTGCATGAACAATGTTGCAACCTAGGCATCCCCAAGTCAACTCCAAGGCTCCATGAAAGCATCCAAGCTACCCCGTGTTGTCTAGGGCCCAACACCCTCCTCTCGAGTCCCTAATGCTCCTCCAATGCCAGGTGTTCTCCAAGAAAACAACCTCCTCCATGTGGCCACCATGTAGAATGTTACCAAGTTGTCTGAAGATTTTGAAATCCCTAGGGAAGGATGTCATGCAAGCACCCAACTGAAGTCAAGAAACCGTTGAGTAAGCCATCTCCAATGTGCAAATCCACCACAAACCATCAAGGGGATGATCATACACCGTACACCAAATCTGATGATGCACCCCCAAACATGGTGTAAACACTTTCAGAGTAACCTTGAAAGCTAACAATACCATGTTGAGATTCACAAGTGTTAGCAAGAGAATTGAATAGAACCAAAATCAACCCAAATTTTGCAATGAAGAAATAGATGAATAGCACATGGGCAACCAAGAGAGGCCTAGGCCCTAGAGAGAGAAATAAACCCTAGAACAAGTGAGAGCTAGAAAGAGAAATGACCCAAGCACAAGATAGTAAGACCAAAAATAAGAGAGTGCAAAGCTTTATGGTGCCTTAGGCTAAATCACTTGTATAAGAAAAATGAATGATCACATTGTGTGGAAATACAAATAAGAATTGTGTATTTATACACAATGAAATAGGTAGGGTGCTTTCCCCAAGGAGGGGTTATGAGTCTACATTGAGTTGACTAGGTCAGCCTTAGCAAAACCTACAAATATAATATAAAATTACAAATAATGTCGATTGTCTCCATATGTGTGTGATAAGATAAGATAAGTTTATTAATGTCCAACAAATGATCAAAAGTAGGTCAACATGATTGATCAGTACATAAGTGGTGGTACATGATTTGAGTGGAAAGGCCACTTCTATAAAAGAAAAAGTCAAAGCTAATCTATAAGATCTAAGCTCTACTAGGACAAGTGAAATACAATGCTGTGGAAGAGGGTACAAGGAAAAGAGCCTCAAGGCTCCAAGTGCTTTCTGGTGAAAGGAGAGGGGGGGCTGTCCTCCTATGAAGTAGCCAGAACTGAATGTGCAACTCTCTTACCATTCAAGACTGAAGGAAAGAATCTCTGGAAGAGCTGGATCTAGCTTGAGGAATGTCTCTTTGCCTAGAAGAGGTGGTTCACTGTTGGGAATCAGAGGAGGAGGGCTGCTTTCTACTTTGGAGGAGGGTTATTTTTATAGTGTTTTTGCTAGCTAGGTGTCTTATTAGGACTGTTTTGTGGTCATTTTCTGCACTAACTACACAGATCTTGTACATTGATTTGGTACACAACATGAGGGTTTTTCTATTTGTTGTTCACATTGGTAACTTTTTACACCAGTGTCTCTATTTTTCAGCGTTCTATTAAGCGTTGATCCATAGTTGTCTCTTCATCACCTATAGGGTGTGGATTTGGATATCTCTTTTTTAAAGGGTTTCACCCTTTTACAAAAGACACACTTCTCTTCTAGGTCTTCTTGGGCATCTCCAAATTTATTCGTTCCTCTTTACAAGAGAGTGCTCTCCTTCCTTGGGTGTTTCTTGCTCCTAAAATCCAACATATCTTCTAGTTTGTTTTTGTAGTGATAATTTCACTTGGATTGCCTTTTTTTTTGCTAAGGATTACATTGTTTAACTACATAAAACAACTACTGCAGATTTGTTTGAAGGCTAGTACTATTTCCTTCTTTGATCTATAAAGGGGATTCTTTTCATGTTGAATCAAATGACCTCATAATCGTTATTTTTTCTCTTCAACAGGCCTAATTATATCTTTTGGGTAGAATTGATAAATAAGAACTCTATATGCAATATTTGTCATATGGAGAGTTGTGCCTTCAAGTGTTGCTTGATTTGTCCTTAGGGGTTGAAGAGTTTGTAACAGTAACCATTTGTGACAGGGGTCTTCTAGTTGATACTGTTGACATCATTTACAATGCACATGTAACTATGCACTCTGCATATTGGTTTGATCTATTATGCCAAACCCTTGATCAAGGTATGACTTCATCAGTTTTTCATTTTAGGGTTTTGGATCAAGTACATGGGCACATATTCTGGTATATTGTCTGTCTGATCTCTTCGGTACAGATTCTATCTGATCTCTTCGGTACAGATTCTATATTTGATGGAGTTCTATTCATGGTCTGCTAGGATCATTTCACTACCCTTCTCTGAGGATTCTTCTACAAATGATTCTTGAATCTTAGCCTATTATAATGGATTTTTTCTCTTACAGATTGATGTACCTCCTATGAAGACTTCTATACTGTTGTTGGACTTGATGGATTCTCCTTACGGTGCACATATGCCAGTGCATTTTTCTTGTTGGGCCTTAATCTTTTWTCAAGATGAMAAAAGTCGGCTCTTTTTATTASTAATCAGAGTWCTTATATRCGACATTAAGCCTGATATAAAATGTTTCAAGATTCTGTCTTTAGGGTTCCATATCCATCTAGAGAGRTCCCTGAATTTTATTGAGATGATATCMGTCTGAGTGATGTCTGATTATAAAATCAGAGAACCTCACTCAAAGCAATACAAGTATGTTTAAAAAGATCTARACCAGTGGTAAGAAATAAAGAAAGGGTGCTTAACAAAAGATAGCTTCACCTCCCCATACCAATAAAAAAATGGACCTGTGTCTGGGCATGTGGATGGTCTCCATGGGATGTTCTATTAACAAGCTTCTAGGGGGTTCATACACTACCAATTTTGCGAGATGGTCTGCCTCCATGTTGAGTTCTCAGTATACATGAGTGAAAGAGATTACCTGGAACATATAGCCGAGTTCTCTTGCTGATCTTATCTGCTCCTGATGAAAGATATTGAGTTCCAGTGAGTTGCTTGTTAACCATCCAATAATTACTTGTGAATCTCCATATATTGCTAGTTCCTTTATCCCAATCTCCAATGCCAGATCTAGTAGAGTTGTGGCTGTGCATAATTCTGCTTTGTTATCAGTGGATCTGCCTAGGCCAACCTTGAATTGTAGTTTCTCGCTAGATGGGATTAATATCCATCCACCTGCCCCACAGGGTGACAGGGCCTTGGATTACCTTGTGATRCCCCATCAAAGTATCCTTGGGGGATGGAGATATTTGTTGAGCCTTGTTCTAGGATATGATGGTCTCATAAATGACTGAGCCACATYTGTTCATGGTGGTGGAGTTGGTCGTGGTTTTATTGTTGATACTTCAATTTGTTGTGATGATACATCTCAGCGGTTGGTTCRTAGTGACATTCATGGGTCTATGACCACTTCTTCATGTGGGAGAGCTATGTGCTTACACCTTCTTTGATGGAGCTTCTACTCTCAAGTCCATAGGATCCTTTTCCCTACTTCTTTTAGATTCTTCCATGGATGAGTCTCAATTTTCTCTAGTGGATCCTTCTTCTATACTTCTATTAGAGGCTATCTTTTCCTGGTCGTGGAATCATGTTGGTATTGGAGGTATGGTGTCTTGGGGAGGTTTCTTTACCATATGGATTGTATTCTGCATTAAGGGGGGAGGTTGTGGTGTAATACCTTCTCTCCAAGTCTTCTTGTTCAGAACTTCAAATTGAGGGTAGTGTTGATAATAGGGCCAACTCCGTTGTGAGTTGGGTATCCATAAACCCACTCTTATTTGTAATGACCATGGCCAAACCTGCATTTGATGCTTCCATTTCAGATATAAGAATGACTTCTCATTGGACCCATCTACATCAGCTACTTCTTTGACTAGGTCAAGGCCTATGCCTATATTTCTTGGTGCTTATATAGTTGCTACTATTATTGATGCTGTTGAGTTTCTCAGGGTATTGATGATAATTGCTCTCTCTATTGGGCCAACCCTATAGATGCTATAAATGGGGTCAATCCCGTAGATGCTATAAATAGGGCCAACCCTATATCTTTGGGCAAATCCTATGATGCTATAAATGGGGCCAAGTTGCCAACGTCATAGATGTGGTAAATAGGGCTAACCCTATATCTCATTGTATCAAATTAGTTTCTTTTGTAACTCACTATTCAGTTTAAGGGGTGGTGTTGAGAATGGTGTAATCTTCACATTTGACTATAGCCAACTCTTATTGTGTCATAGATGCAAATTAATGTGATCATTTAGTGTATTATTAGGTTATGGTTAAGGCTGACCTAATCAATTTGAATGTAGGGTCTGTTATTGCATGATTTGTAGTTAGGGCAAAGCCCGACCCAAACAACAAACATGTGACACAACTAGGGACACCTATCACTGTCACCTCAATGGATATCCCCCTCGTTTTAGTGATGGACAAGTCCAACACAAGAGAGGCTTCCCGGGTGACCTTAGGGGGATTGTAGAGGGAAAAGGCCAAGAGCTAAAGGAACCACCCCTATAGGTCACAATTAAAGGATCTTGAGGCTTGATGGAGGATGAGTATAAGTCAAGGAAAAGGCTGCCAATTGATAGTACCTGCAAAACAGATGTTAGACAACCCAAATCAAAACAATATATGATGAAATAAGCCTCGAGACAAGAGGGAAATCAGCAAGAAACCCTTCTGTCCCAAAATTGCAGCACATAACAATGATATATCAGCAACAATAGAATTATAACAGCTGCAAATTAGACCACCAAAATCAACATATAATATTGGACAACAAAGCTTGTATTTAGTAAACAATATTCCAATGCTTAAACTAAGATTTTGATGGTAAAAGAAGGCTGTAAAAGAGTGTTATCAGCAATGTTTGTAACATCCCTATGGCTGTAGCAAATTTTTGCTGCAGCCTGCAACAGAAAATTCTAACCACTAAAATGAGCAAGTAAACCACCCAAACAATAGCCCTTTAGCAGTAGATTAATTATCACAACTTCCAAGCAATTTTCAGCGGTAGAAAAGTAGAGAAATTATATGAGGAAGAGTGTTTGCTACAGCCCTAATGGCTGTAGCTTAATGTTTATTACAGCAGACCAATCACTTGACAAAACAAGACACCCTTGATGTAGAAGAGAGTCTAAAGCATGCAGAATTCAAATCCATCTTAATCAATTTCAAACCATCAATTTTCATGTTTAACAATGCAATAATTTACGTTCTCCAGTGCAAAGATTAGTGACTTGTTATTGGGTCAATGGAGTCTATTCCTTGGAAGGCAAACTAACCAAAGAGGAAGAAGAAGTATTTATCGAGAGTTAAGCCCTTATAAAATCCAAGGGAACAATAATCCTTCCCAATCATCTAGCTTGAATCCAAGATGAACTAGGGTTTAAAAATCTTCTAGGGGTGTAAACCCTCTTACTCCCTAGAGAAAATGAACCCTAGCCAAGCCTTGCAACAAGGGTGTAAACCCCCTTACTCCTTGTGGCAAGCCTTATAGCCTTTCAATAGCAAAGAAGAATAAATTTTGGTTGAGGGTGTAAGCCATTTTACTCCTCCTAGGGTTTTAAGATATATTTATTGAATTTAACAAACAAGATGACAATGAGTTGCTGAAATTACTCATCAAATCCAAGAGATAGCATGCAAGAAAACCCTTACTACCAAAAACCATCCAACGATTTGCTAAGAAACACCATCAAGAGAAGTCGCTAGCCTTTATTGCTCCAATAGACAAGAATTGCATCCATTATGACAAGAAAAGAGAGATAGCGAATTGTCCAAGAGGGTTGAAATTGCAGTCCAAAGAGTAATATTATCAAGTGATGAGTTATGTCCAAGTGAAAAATGACTTGCCTCTTTTTATAGAGGAAAACCCAAGTCATAGTTTGTCCACATTACAATTAAATCCATAATTTTAGGCTAAAACCAAAGTTACAATGCTTAATTAGCAAATCGTTTTGCTCTTTTTTCCCACATAGGCTACAAAACGACGAAAAATAACAAAATGATGGCATGTAAACCCATAAAGCTCCTCTCCAAGGTGGCACATGAGAAAGTAGGCCAACAAAGGCTAGGACGTCAAGCTAGGAAGGAGCCACGTCATCCCCAAATCAAGCTATAATGTGGGGCTTCAAGCCCACAACACCACCAAGTGCACCAAATGTGCCAAATGTCCCCTCAAAAGTGTGATGTCATGCTACCCAAGAGGAACATTTGATCATAGGAGGGTGACGTCCTCTTCTCTTCATGTTTCCGAGCCTTGTTCATGTGCTAGGGACATCATCCAAGGTGCAACGTTCATCATCCTAGGCCTCCAATGTGTGGGGCACATCATCCAACCAATGGGCTTTCAAGTCCCTATGAAGGTCCAAGTGTCTTAGTCCCTTCATGAACGACTTTCAACAGCAAAGGTCCTACAAAGACAAGCAAATATGCCCTCTAAGGGTCCACAAGTCATGAATCATGCCAAGTAAGCCACATTTAATAAAAGTGTTGGAATTTTATAAAATTAGTTAGCATTAGATTTACCATAGCAATTTAATCTTCTTTTAACATTCAATAATGATATACTGAAAGTATAAACAAGCACAAGAAGACAAAGATTTATCCTAGGAAACCCTTCTTCACAAGGGGAGAAAACCCAACAAACTTTTCTTTAGAGAGAATATCCTTGCCAATACAATATAACCATGAGCAAGCTCTATCCACTAGAGCAAACCATCAAAGAAGAATCCCAACAATATGTACTTATCTTCACAAGAGATAACCTAGCAATATAGTTGAACAAACCCTAGCGAGAGCGTTAGAGTATCTGGCCTCCACCAGCGCACCACCAAGACAACATAGATAAACCCTAGCGAGGGTTATGAGGAAACCCTAGCCATCCTGTGCCCTTCTTCCTTCCTTCTTCGCTGGACTGCTACAACTGCTGCTCTCCACTAAACTTGCATTAGGATTGTAGAGTGAAATGTGTGACAAATGAGGAAAGCATCACCTTTATTTATACTGGATTGGGCATGTGTCTTTTCCAAACAAGTGTCTCTTCAAGTAGGGCCGACTTGTCTTCTGGAAATTTTATTTTCACTTTGTCTTTTTCTTGTTGGGATGATTTTGATTCTAGAGCATTATATTTCTTCTTTATTATTATTCTATGGGGCCGACTTCTCTTCTGGGATCTTCTAATGGTTTCCTTTGACTTCTTGACATCTTCATCTCTAAGAAAATTTGTCCTGGAGGTGAATACCTCCCGCTGCTACCAAAAACATCAACACTCCCTCTTAGATAGGGAGGTATTCTCCACGATGTTCTCCTCTTATCCTCATAGCCCTACAGGCTATGCCATGGTCCTCATACCACACCATGGTCACACAGACCATGCTACTGGTAGCATCTCCATAGTCACACATGGCTACAACCAATGTGGACCTTCTCAGGCTCTTCTAGGGGCTCCAACCCACTAGAGGACACTAGGGCTATAACCGCATAGTGTGTCAGCATTATCCATACGTCAAGGGCTACAACCCATAATATCCCAACCGCATGGGCTACAACCTAAGGGTTGCTGGTCACCAATCCAATACAGCTATATCCCAACCACATGGGCTACAACCCAAGGGTCGCTAGGCACCAACCCAATACAACTATATCCCAACCACATGGGCTACAACCCAAGGGTCACCTAGCACCAACCTAGTACGACTATATCCCAACCACATGGGCTACAACCCAAGGGTCGTTGTGCACCAACCCAGTACAACTTATCAGTCCATCGATAAGTATCATACTCAACTCAGTCCATCAAGGAGTATCATCACAGGTCAACCGAACTCAGTCCATCGAGGAGTACACCTGGAGAATGTATCACGAAGTTGCAACCATCAACACTCCCTCGTAACGAGAGGGGCATTCTCTACCACTCAAGTTTATCATGGAGGTACTCGAACTTTGACTTGACAAGGGGCTTGGTGAGAACATTTGTAATTTTCTCATCTGTAGGAAGGTACTGCATCAATACTTCTTTCCTCTGCACCATGTCTCTAATGTAATGAAACTTGATTTCAACATGTTTCGATTTGTCATGAGATACTGGATTCTCTTAGAGCTTCACACAGCTCTGGTTATCGCAATGAATCACGGTGGGTTCTAGCATCTTCCCAAACAAGTTTGCAAGGAGCTTCCGAAGCTACACTACTTCGTGTACTACCATATACACTGCAATATATTCGGCTTCTACGATACTCAAAGCCACAGAAGTCTGTTTCCTGCTACGCTAGGAAACCATGGTAGACCCCAAACTGAAGCAACACCTGAAGGTGCTCTTCTTGTCTACTGTGCTCCCTGCCCAATCAGAATCAACATATCCCTGCAATCTCATGTCAACACTGGAAGCATATCTTGGGCCATATCCAACTGTGCCTCGCAAATATCTCAACACATGCTTTGCAGCTACCCAGTGCATCTGTTTCGGCTGACTCATGGACTAACTAAATTCACTCACTGCATAGAAAATATCTGGTCTGGTGTTAACCAGATACATCAATGATCCAATCAACTGCCTGTACATAGTCGAATCAATCAAGTCTGAATCAGAAGAAGACTCACTCAACTTCTTTAGATTCAACACCATCGGTGTAGCCATGGACTTACAATCCAACATCCCAAATCTTCTCAAAATCTCAATTGTATACTTCCCCTAACTCAGGAAGATCTCATCAGTTCTCTGCTACACATCTAGTCCTAAGAAATAGTGCATCATGCCAAGATCCTTCATTTCAAACTCAAAGGCCAACTCATATTTTCGCCAAGCAATGAGGCTCTCTGTTCCAGTGAGAAATAAATCATCAATGTACAAGATCAAAATCAGGGACTCACCATTAACAACCTTATAGTACAGGTTGGCATCAACAACACTCTTGTTGAAGCCCAAACTCATCAGGTATCCATCAATCCTCGCATACCAAGCTTGAGGTGCTTGCTTGAGTCCATACAAGGCCTTCTTCAACCTGCACACATGGGACTCCTTCCCATGAATCACAAAACCATCTAGCTACTTGATGTACACCTCTTCCTCAATCTCTCTGTTGAGGAAGGTTGTTTTCACATCCATCTAATGTAGTCTCCAACCCATGGCTGAAGCAAGGGCAATGATCGTTCGAATGGAGGTGTACCAAGCAACAAGAACAAATGTCTCCTCATATTCTATTTTCTCTACCTGAGAGAATCCTCTAGCCACAAATCTCGCTTTGTGCTTCTCGATGCTCCCGTCAACTGCATGTTTGATCTTATAGATCCACTTGGAAGTCACCACAAACTTCCCTTCACGTCTCAGAACAATATCCCACATATCATTCTTCATGATGGACTGATACACTCCATCATGGCATCTCTCCATACCTGCTAACTAGATGCCTCCTCATAACAGGAAGGCTCAAAATCAATGATGTGGCTCATTGCTGCAACATAGCTTGAGAATCTCTGAGGTCTCTTGCTCTCTCTGAAAATACCACGAGGAGCTGCATGTCCCTCTGTCTCCTGCAAAGTCTTACGAGCCCATGTGGGCCTTTTCCGACCTACTACAATATCTCTAGGAACATCAACAGGATCTACATGATCAACTAGATCAACAGGCTCAACTGTCTCAACGAGCTCAACTGGCTCCCTTTGAACTGCTGAAGGGGTAAGGGGGATAAGACACCATCTCCTCCTGCTTCTCATTGTCAATCTCCATGTGAGATCCTCTAGACCTCCTAAAGGCTACCTCCTCCTCATGATATGGCTCATCCATGCCATATAATTGTTGATGATTGCAGCTACATGAGACATTCTCCAGCTTACAAACTTGAGAGAAATCCCCTAAGAGGGGTGTGTGGTTCCTATCTGAGACAGAGCAAGAACGTAGAGATGGCCTCCTCCTTACAGAGAGTTGAGAAGAACTCTAGATGATTCTCTTGTGTAACGTAGTGAGAAATGAGATCTGCAGTGTTGGACGTGCCTGTGGCTGAGCACAAGGTGAACGTGTGAAATCCCAAAGTGTTGGGTGCATCGTCATGAGAACATAAATGAAGATGATGTATTAACCTCCTCTGAGCAGAAGAGTTGACGAGAAAACCCAGATGACTCTCTTGTGTAATGCAGTGGGAAAGAAGATCTATTGAGTGGACGTGCCTGTGGATGAGCACATGTGAATGCGATCCTAGTGGTTGAACACTAGTGAAGAAGTGGTTCTTCTATGTAATGCAGTGAGCCAGAGATATGGACATCCCTATGGATGTGCCCCTAGTGGATGAACACTAGTGGGTGTATAAGATCCCTTGATATATTGTTCATGAGTCAGACCTGCCTGTAACCCTAATTGTAATGTAAAGGGGACAGGTCGGCCCTGTTATCCCCGATA
>JASDQU010207665.1:17578-28324 GCA_032191745.1 Picea mariana | reverse complement strand
ATATATATAATGCAATTTTTGAACAGACATAAACATCCTGCTACGACACAGATTCATGCGAAAATTAACAGTAAAACATACATGCAGCATACACAGGCAATTCTTATAAATATCAAACATGTACTAAAACACAACATGTAAAATTTAACATAGTTGATACTTATATTTTAATTGATGTCCACCAACTGCATGCATACCTTCCACGAACCTCCCAGCCTTAGACCATGCTACTCATCACTCTCAGTAGTGGGTCACCTCTAAGCTGGGACAAAACTCCACCTGAGCAAAGGGATTTCTAAGATAGGATGAAACTGTGGGAAGTCACACAATGCAACAAGAAGGATTCCCTCCCAGGAGCCTACTTACGCTCACATCTCACAACCTCTCATTCCCCACATGTTTGTCCCACCCCGGGAATATACACCTTCATTGTTCAAAAATCCATTGACTTATCCACTTCCCTTCCAAGGCTTCAACAACATGCTGGATCAATAATTCTCAGAGATCTGTAGCTGTTGTTGGGCTCCCTCTAGGAGAAATCACTTTCCCAACAATCTCTCTCACTTAGAGAGAGTTGCTCACAGGCCTGACAACCTGCTTCTTCAATCCATGGGCTTCACAACCTACCTCTTCAAACCCATAGGCCTGACAACCCGCTTTTTCAATCCAACTCCTAATTCAAATGGGTAAGGGAGATGGAAGCAACATAACTGGATATGGCACAGACAAAGGCAACAACAAACAACCGTTAAGGTAGGGTACGGGCTCAGGAAATTTCAATGGAGTGCAAGTTACAAAGGTCGACGATGGAGGGGGATCAACGATGGAGAGAATGACTGTCTGTGTGAATGTTGAGTGTGTGAGGAAAAGATCCCCAAAATAGACTAATTCCCCACATATATATTTTCATGCATCCTGGATGACACATGGATATCTAGGAGCTTGTTTTCTCTCCACTTGGGATTCATTCACCCTCCCATAAGAACTTAGGATAAAAATAATTATCCTCACCATAATCTTTAGGAATAATATTATAATATTCCTTTGGAAATAATCCCTCTAGCTTAGTCCTTTTCCTAGCCTTTTAGCCCCTTCCCTTTCCCTAGCTAGTGGAGCTTAGTCCCCCATAACTCTTTCTTCGTGGTCGGTCTACACACATCGATGTTTTATATTAATGATATGAGTATTTACATATACAAAAATAGGCTCACTGGCCTTTAACATCTAGGCTCTTCGACCTAATATTCACATAAGCCTCCTAGCTTATAATCACGTGGCTCACTAGCCTACAAAACATGTTTACAATTCAGCAGGGGCTCGACCTTGGGGTATTACAACAAAAAATTGATCTTGCTGAAAAATGATTGAACTCGCTTCTTGGATGTGGGGGGGTTGAGCTCATTTATTTATTTAACTCTTTTTGGAGCTATATAAATCTCTTCCTTACACACAATATGGCCCAACAATTTTCCTTGATTTACAACAAATAAGCATTTCTTTGGATTTAGAGAGACACTATATAATCCACATCTTTCAAAATTTTTTCTCAAATGATGGATATGATCACCCATAGTTTTTGAATGCACTTTCAAGTCATATTGATAGTCTTCCATAAATTTCCTATCAATCCACTAAATCCATGATCCATGTCCCTCTAGAATGTGGTTCTAGCATTATTCAAATCAAAGGGAATTCTGGCATAGGTATATGTCTCCCACAGTGTTATGAACATTGTCTTTTCCCTGTCTTCCTGAGCGACCAAGACTTGATTATATCTAGAAAAACCATCCAGCATGGACATCCAGGCTGATCCAGTGACTTGCTAGAGAAGGAACCCCATATTAGGTAAAGGGAAGTTATCCTTTATGATTGCTTTGTTAAGGTCTCTAAATCCAACACACATCCAGATTTCCTCGGTCTTTTTTCTTACAATCACAGGATTTGAAATCCATTCAGAATGTCTGATGGGGTAAATTACTCCAGCCTTCTTCAATTTCTCCAATTCAATCTTTACCAAAGGTTTTAGTTTGGGATTCATCATCCTTTTTTTTTTCTTTACAAGATTTGCTTCTTCCCTCAAAGGAATGATGTGCTGAAATATTTTTTTATCTTAAGCTTTCAAATCATCATAGGTCCAAGAGAACACATCAGTGTATTCTTTAAACAAGGAAACATATTGATCAACTTCCTTAGTCATTCAATCAACTCCCAAATTGACATATTTTGGGGAACTGTCAGTTCCAATATTGACTTTTCTTATCTCTTGCACTTTTCGAATTGAAACTTCTTCAAAGAGATTCTTAGCATGATCATCTTCATCATCATCATCGTTCAACAATTTGTTTTCTAGTTGTTCATCATTCTCAAACACTTGCAAATATTCCATGTTATCGGGCACAAAATGTCGGAATGCTCTCTCTACTTGGAAAGAGGTTTTTATCTATATATCGTCCGAGTTTGACAATGAGGCTGCCAAGGCCAATGGATTTTCCTTGTGATTATTGTCCCTTGGAATGAAAGAAATGTTGAAGAAACTAAAATATTCCATTAATTCGGTAACTCTTTTGAAATATAAATTAAGACTTTCCTTATTGATTTTATACCTCTGGGTGGCCTGATTAATCACCAACTCGGAGTCTCCAGTCACAATCAGATGTTCTATTTTCATTTCTTGTGAAAGAACCATCACTTGAATCAAGGCTTCATATTCTACCTCATTATTAGTACATGAGAATTCCAGTATAATATCATGTGGATGCACAATCTTACTTGGACTCATAAGAACAATTCCAACTCCACTCTCAGAGTTTGAACAAGCTCCATCGAATGACATCCTCCAATAGCCTTCAGACATACACTCTTGATTCTTCATGTCTTGAACTCGCTCTAGGCTTTCATTATGTTCCATGTATATGATATCATAGTTTCCAATCCCAACATCTATATAATATTCCATGAATTCATTATCCTTCTTCTTGAAAGAGAACGATTTTCTGGGTTCACAAGGCACCTTTATCATTGCTCCTTCTTTTCATGGCAGCATCATGCAACTTCCATAATTCATTATATATCCCCCCAATCATAGATTTCCAATCTCTTCCCAGCACAACTCCATATGCTGGAGGAAGGTCTACCACAATAATATTGAAAATTGTAATGATATGGGGGGTTGCTGTGATCCAAGCATAAAATTCCTTGATTTCTCCATAAGCTTGCACCTTTCTAGAGTCAATTTCGTATATACTTTTACCAATTTCGTAATACTTGGTGCAACTCGTTCCCAATTCTTCCATGACCTCCAATGGAATGATATTATTTGTTGCACCAATGTCAGCTAAACAATTATGTAATGCAACATCATGATTTTGAATTGAAATGTAAAAGGGAGGAATTTTGCCTCTCATCTTGGAAGTTGGTTGACTCTGGCTTTGTTTCGTATTGGTAACAACAACTTCTGCTCTCTCAGATGGATCGTCCAACAATTTCAGAATGTTTTCCCTTTATTGGGGAATCTTCACCACTTCAGTTAAAGACAAGGTTATCCTTAACTTGCTTAAATCCTCTAAGACATTGCACATCATCTAAGTGGAGTTTGACGTCAGATGTTTCCTTTTACTTCTGATGTTATCTGTCACTTTCTCATTTCCCATGTTTTCATTTGTTTTTTCTTTGTCTTTTTGGTTTTCTTTTTCATAATCATTCTTATTCTTGGGTCTATTTACAAATCCTCTTGTCTGGGCGAAATTTTCTTGCGATTTAGGGTCGTTGTCTCCTTCTTCAAATATATACATGAACGTATTGCATCCATCCATCTGCACAGTTTCAGAACTTTCTTCAGGTGAGTAATAATTCTATTGATCAATTATTTTCTCATCATACGCATCATCCATAACAACTGCAGTGGGAGTAGGCTTCCTAGGAACCCTTGGTCTTTGCGTGTTATTCGTGTTTTCAAACCTCACTCTGTTTTCTTGGGGAGGGTTCCTTCTTTGCTCTAGGAGTGGAATTCTTGTATTTTCCACATAATTATCTCCTCTTCTTAGTCTAGTTATTTCATTCTACATTTTTGTGATAGTTCTATTGATCTAGATGGATGTCAGTGGCCTCCCACCTATTCCAACTAACTCATTTTGGCAGTTTTCCATTTTGGCAGTTTGTTTCCTAGTTTTCGGGTCCCTGACTTCTGGGGCCGTTTTGATTCCCTAAACAACGTTTTTAGGGCTCTCCATAGTCAAATTGTGATTAGATTTAGAGTCTGATGACAACATGTGTAGTCCTCGGATAGGCCTTTCCAACGGGATACCGTGTGCCTAAAATGGAGATCATGTGAAAAAGTTACGACCCCATGAAGTTGATGTACTAACGTATCCAAACGGGGCCCACATGACTTTTGACGCTTCATCTCCTAGGGTTAGGGTTTTGGATGTCTATGGTTTTTTACATTCCTGTTTATTGTAAAAATTCCTTCAGAGCCTCATTGTAATAATCTTCTTGCGAATGAGTTCAACCGTCACATCTCTTCTCAGAGATAAGATGCCACCATTCTAACAAGCTTGTTTTTCGCTGCATTTTGCAGTTTCAACTTATTTCCTTATTGAAAAGAAACCAGTTTTACTGTATATCTATTATTCCGTGTTAAGCATCTTTTGATAAAAATATGTATTCATTTCGTTCTGCTCATAAAATATGGATCAATGGTATCAGAGTGGTATGATCCTTGTCATTCTTAATGCATGTCCCCAACAAGGTCAGGGTACAAATAATTGGGTCTCAAACTTGTTTCTTTTGAGGACAAAATATCTCGCACGCTCAAAACACCTCTCATGGCGGGAAAAAATAAATACTATGGGACAGGAGATCCCTTCAAAATGTTTCTTGAGGAATCCCTCATGCAACAGAGGAATGGGAAGATGGATAGTTTTTCACAAATCCTTCAACGACTAATAACAGATGACACATATTCCTCAAACGGAGGCGCCACCCCCTTCAAGGTACAAATCAACTTTGATTTTCCTATATTTGAAGGTCATATAGATGTAGATGCTGTAGAAAAATGGTTGAATCTTCTAGAAGGGTATCTATCTATCCATAACTTCTCGAATAGAGAAAAGATCACTTTTTTGCTCCTCAAAGTCGTTCCCCATGTCAAGGATTGGCGGGAAACTTTCAGTGAGCAAAAGGAAATAGAGGAAACCTCGTTATTTATAGTCGCGGTCACCTGGGAGTCCTTCATGGATGATATTAAGGAACAATACTATCCTGTTGGATGTTATGACAACTTGTACACAAAATAGACCACACTACGGTAGGAAAGAGACCAAGCAGTGCCCGACTTCACAAATATCTTCCATACCTTGCACACCAAGATGGGTATCAAGGATTCTGAGTGAAATATAGTGCTCAAGTATCGTGATGGTCTGTATAGATACATATAGGCCGAAATGGAGTTTCTGGACATCTCATCCTTGGGCGCGACCTATTGATATGACGTTAAAATCAAGCATAATCTAAAAAAAAATATGCGGCAATTTGTGCCTGGGAACCCCTCACAACAAAATCCGAGAAAGGGTGATCCCAACCCATAGAACAAGGGACAAAGAAAAGATAGACAACCTTAGGACAACCAGTCTAGGCTGCAAGAAAAGAAGGATATCAGAAAGACAAATAAAGATACCAGGAAGTGGTGCGACTTCCATAAGAGCCGCTGGCATAACACTGTTGATTGCTGCTCAAAGAAGTTGTTTGTGGTTGAGGTGAAAGCCTCTGAATCATATGTGGTTTCTGAATATGAGTTAGAACTGGAAAGGGGGAGACAGATCATTGATGCAGAACCCAGTGCTACTGTTGTTACCACCAACCTCCAGCCTAGTGAACCAGACGAGCCATAGAAAGGCATGCACCTTTGTCATTCACAGATGTGGATGAAAGGTATCCCGCTAAGATTCATAGTTGATGTCGATAGCCAAAAGAACCTCATCTCAACAAAGGTTGTCAAGTGACTCATCCTACTGACAACACCACACCTGCAACCCTACACCATCGGATGGCTCTGCCAAGGAAGCGACATCCACTTCAGCCAACAATGTTTCCTGTCATATGGCATCAAGCCCTTCAAAGATGAGGTATTGTGTGATGTTTCCCCTCTCGACGTTTGTAATGTTCTTTTGGGACAAACATATTTATGGAAACGTCATGTTGTATATGAGTCTAGGCCTTGTAGTGTTATTATTACTTTGAACAAGAAATTAAACAAGATACCTAAGGTAGTCCCACCTAGTGTTATTTCCTTTATATCTTTCAAGAATTGTAGGAAGGTCATCTATCAAACGGGGAAGTTTGTCTTCTTCTTGATTCTCTCTTAGAATGAGAGAAATATCACAGCCACATCTAGGGTCTCCGGGGCCAACCTCTCAACACAAAAGAAGAAAGTGGATAAGTTCATGGAAGAATACTCGTATATATTCTCCTCACCTACTGGGGTACCTCTGCACTGTCAGGTCAAGCACCCCATCGATATGACCCCTGGCGCACCGTTTCCCAATGGGCCAGTCTACCACTGCTCTCTATTAGAGAATGAGGAGATCAAGCGGTAGATCCGAAAGCCTAATCATTCTGGTACAAAAGAAAGATGGAACATGGCGACTCTGCATTGATTATCGGGCCCTGAATAAAATCACAGTCAGAAACTGGTACCCAATTCCTCGAATCGACGACCTCCTTGATCATCTCACGGGGGAAAAATACTTCAGTAAGATTGATCTGAAGTCTAGCTACCACCAGGTCCCGATAGAACATACATATGTATGGAAGATCACCTTCAAGTCAAAGGAAGGTATTTTTGAATGGTTGGTCATGCCCTTTGGTTTGACAAATGCTCCAGCCAGTTTCATGAGGATGATGGACGATATCCTGCAACCATTCACCAATACTTTTGTAGTGGTGTATCTATATAACATCCTCATTTACAACAGGACTTGGGAATAACACTTGCATCATATCCAATAGGTTCTACAGACCCTGTAGCAGCACAAGCTATACACCAACTTGGAAAAATTCTCCTTCGGCATGGATATGGTCCATTACCTGGGATACAACATTGATCAACATGGCATACATGTGGATCTAGCCAATATCCAAGTCATCCTTGACTGGCTAGCCCCAACCACAATCACTGAGCTTTGGAGCTTCTTGGGACTTGCCAATTTCTACCACAGGTTTGTGTTGGGATTCTCCCATATTGCATGGGCCCTCAACCAAGTAACCAGGGGTGGTGGTAAGGTGAAATTTGTGTGGGGCTTGCCCCAAAAACAAGCATTCTATGATTTGAAGAAACACTTGTGCTCGAACCCAATACTTTCACTATCAGACCTGCAACAACCCTTTGAGATCGAGACAAATGCTTCAGACTATGCTATGGGTGTCGTTCTCACTCAGCACGACCACCCCATGGCCTATCATAGTGAGACACTATCATATGCTATCCATAAGTACCCTACTTACGACAAAGAAATATATTCCATTGTGAAATCCTACCACCAGTGGATACATTACATTCTTGGGAAGGAGACAGTCATCCACACTAATCATAAGCCACTATAGTTCATGTAGACACAAGGAAAAATGCAGAATGACCTCCATTAGAAGTGGTCCACATACTTGTAGCAATTCCAACTCAACATCAAGTATAAAATAGGAAGCACCAACCACATCGCTAATTTCCTTAGGATACCTCCAATCATGACACTCACCATGGTGCTAGACTCTTACGACCATGAGACCTCTGGATGGCCCCAAGTCTATGGGATAGACCCAGACTTTGCCACCACCTACCAAATGTTGGGCGCAAACACAATTGTCACTAATTTCCATCTTCAGGATGAGATGTTGTGTCATCTTGGCCGTATCTGCGTTCCATCAAGTGAGCGAGCGAAGCTGATCTGGGAATCCCACTACAGTCAGGTGGCAGGACACTTCAACGTCGAAAAGACAGTGACAATGCTACAAAAACATTTCTACTGGCCAAAAATTCAACCGGAGGTTAGAAAGTATATCATGTCTTGCACTGCCTACGCTATTTCCAAACCGACCACTAAGAAATAGGGCATGTAAACCCCTCTACCTACACCTGACAAGCCATGGGAATCCATCTCAATGGACTACATGTCAGGCCTCCCATCCACCAATCGGGGAAATGAATGTCTTTTTTTGGTTGTTGATCTCTTTTCTAAGATGGTGATTCTGGACACCTGCAAGAAGTGCATCACAGTAGAGGCCACTACCAAGATCTTCTTTGAATGAGTCTGGGTACATTTTGGAATCCCACAAACCATTTTCTCAGATCGGGACAATATATTTCTTAGCACATTCCAGTGTATCCTCTAGTCACTACTGGACACCAAGCTCACCAAATCCACAACCTTCCACCCCCAGACAGATGGCCAAACCGAGGTCGTAAATAGAATGATCGTGAATATCCTATTCATGTATAATTCCAAGCACCCTCACACATGGGATGAGAGTCTTCCCTATGTTCATCATAGCTACAACTAAGCCTTGCATAGCTCAACTGGACACAACCCCTTTCAGGTGGGGTTGGGATTCCAACCATTGGGTCCCATAGATGTTGCACTACTGTTATAACCCTAAATTGCACCATACATGCATTCCTGGCAGCAAGCCATCTTACTTGCTATTTTTGCCAAAGCCATCACTGAATAGCTCTTCTAAAAACCATATTTTTGAAGATGTACGTGCCCTGCACCACTACTGCCCATGTACACACACTTGCTGCACCTCTACAGCTCGCGTACGTATGGTAGCTTCACCAATACAGCCTGTGTGTACTCACAAAAATTGCAAAAAATTAAAAGTTGCAAGGGGATACGGGATTTTGGGTAGTTTCCTAACCAATTGACCGCCCATAGTCGGTCACCCAACTGAATAACTATCTTTTTGGCATATAAAAGAAGGTGTTGGGGTCCCATTCCTAGAATAAGCATGAGAGCAAAGAAACTCTGTGCAATTCAGTATTCCCCCCTTGCCCCAATTATTTTCCACTACATTGTGAGTTTGAGCCAGAATTTCTTATTCCAACCCTTTTTCCTCCATTGCAAACCCTTGCCATTTACCTAGAGAGAATTGAAGAGGAGAAAGTTACGTGGAAGCAGTTGGATCTTGGTGAAGAGGATCCCAGGACCGAGTTCGAGGAGCAATGGCAGGTCTCATATTGTAAGCTACTCTATGAGATTAATATAAAGAAGTACTTTTTCCGTCATGCCAAATGATATCTTCAATATTTATGATTTATTTATATTTTGTTATGATATCTAACCCATTAATCAATATATAGAATGCATACTCGTAGTTTCTTATTTGTCTTTTGGTGAATGCAGGTTGGCCTTGGGAGGATATCTGCAGTTAGGAAACAACGGAGTGCAAAGGGATCGACACCGGATGCGGGGTTTAAGGTAAGCCTACCAGATCCCTATACTTTGCATCTTATGTATGATTGTGGGGTACTGTTGGGATAGTCGTTAAAAGTAGGAGACTTTAGACGGTTAGCTCTGCCNNCAACTGCATACAACAGGTCAAAGGAGATCCACGTTGAACACCGGGTGCCACATAAGTTTCAGGTGAGCAACAAAGTTTGGTTGCACTTGTAGAAAGAACACCTTAAATGACCCCATTGGAAGATTCTCCCACTCCTTTATGGGTCATACACCATCACCAAGGCTATGTATTATAATTCTTTTGATATCAACATTCCTCCTTTCCTTGGCCTGCACCCAGTGTTCAACGTGGATCTCCTTTGACCTTATTTCCCACCATTATTGGACACCTCAGAGATAGAAGAACAACTGAAACCAATATATCTCAACCCCAACTGCATACAACATGCATTAGTGATCATATTGTGGACAAACAGGTCAAGGGAACTCGCCAACAAAGGATCCAGCTTTATCGAGTTGTCAATGCAGGACAACTCCTACACCAAGGCAAGTGGCTTAGTCGGGGCCAAATTCAACAGAAATTTCCTCATCTGATGGGGGCACTCAACGCAATGGATAAAATTGATTCCTAAGGGGGGAGGATTGATCTATATCGATTTTGGTGGCCTCCCACCTATTCCAACTGGCTCATTTTGGCACTTTTCTAGTTTGGCAGTTTTTTTCCTAGTTTTCGGGTCCCTGACTTTCAGGGCTATTTTGAGGCCCTAAACAACGTTTTTAGGGATATCCACAGTCAAATTGCTAGATTATAACAGAAACATGTGTATTCCTAGGATAGACCTTTCCAATGGGATATCGTGCACCTAAAACGAAGATCATATACAAAAGTTACGACCCCAGGAAGTTGATATACTAACTTACCCAAACGGGGCCCACATGACTTTTGGCACTTCATCTCCTAGGGTTAGGTTTTTGGATGTCTAGGGTTTTTTACATTCATGTTTATTGTAAAAGGGCATTCAAAGCCTCATTGTAATCATCTTCTTGCGAATGAGCATAGTCGTCACATCTCTTCTCAAAGATAAGCCACCACCATTCTAGCAAGCTTGTTTTCCGCTGCATTTTACAGTTTCAACTTATTTCCTTATTGAATAGAAACCAATATTAATGTATACATGTTATTATGTGTTAAACATATTTTGATAATAATATGTATTCATTTTGTTCTTCTCATAAAATATGGATCATCTATTCATCTGTGCAATTTCAATTATTTTCTTAGTTGCTTGTGTCGCCA
>JASDQU010207664.1:10781-21546 GCA_032191745.1 Picea mariana | reverse complement strand
AAAGAATATTTCTATGCTCTGATACCACTTTGATGCCAACGCCGCTCCCTTCACAACCCACAGGTCGAAAGGTCACGTCAGCTCACAAGATCTTCTCCTTCTCACGGCCTGAAGAACACTAACCGATCCTTCTATTTCCCTATCGGGAAATCTGCACCCATAGAACTCTTCCTGTGATCCCTCGTTACAATTGGGAGATCGGACATTGCGCTATCGCGAGGTCAATGGTCGAGTGTTGGATTCTCAAAACCCCAAACCCCGACAATAGTCAATGATGACCTTTTCTTCCTCCTATTAGGATTTCTCTTATCGCGATTTCGCCACTCGCAATGTCAAACACTTTGTTTCCCTGACTACCAAACACCGATATGCCGATTACCCGACACACGCACAAGTTGACCTTTCCACACCTTGTCACCTCGTCAGGATTTCGGATTTCTCTATATCGCGAATCCTGATGTCAATGTTTCGGGACTTCTCACTAAGAAACCCCGATAAGGCATGCCACCTGTCCACTCGCTGACTCCACTGTGGCCCACACTATTCTCGTACCCATAGGGATATTGTGTATCGCAATATCGCGATTCCCGTTGCAATATTTCAGAGGTTCGATCCATGAAACCTCAATATATGATATACGTATAGGTCCAACGGCCCTTGTGACTCGGATAAACGACTCTGTCCCTCCTGAGCTTTTATCCTTTGGAGACTATGACGTCGTATCTCCCTTGCACCTCCGCAAGATCTAACGGCCCACGGAAATTCATGGATTCTCCTCAGAGAATACTGACCGTCCATCTTTGCTTGGTGATTCCTGAGAATGACCAAGTGTTCCTCAGTGGAACTTGTACACTTGCACTCAAACCTGTAATGCTTTCTTACCAACCTTCAAGGCACTACCTCTTGGCGCTGTCCTTCAACAAATTTGAAGGCTTTATCCTTCCTGAGCTTTTCCCATGAACTTCAAGTCCTTCAGGAAACCTCTTGCACGCACTCCTTGCGGCAATATTTCAACCACGTCTAAGTGTTGAAGTCCCTCGACTCTGCGCATGCTTGTAGCAGCAGTCCCTCAATACTTCACTCAGGTTCGCAACCCTGAGACTCTTTCTCGGCCTGCGCACTCCTTGCACGGCTCCTATGCCCAACTGCACCCTTGGGATGAATGAGAACAAAATCTATCTCTATCTAAACCCTTTGTCAACGCACTCCTTGTGGACACTTCAACTGCACTCCTTGTAGGAATTCTCCATCTCAAATAGAGAAACAATTGAAACTCATTCTTTCCTCCTCTTAGATTTCAATTCAAACATGAAATCATATACACAGCACATAAACTCAAATGTATAACAGGAAGCAAACATTCATGAGCATATCATTCAACATCAATACACATAGAACAACACAAAACCATGAATTTGAATCAAACTCTTCTATTAATTCAAATATCTGTACATGGGTGTTCTTCCACAGCTCTCTGCATGCTCTTGCTCAATTCTCAATCTCTAATGATACAATACGCAATGAGGGTGTCTATATCCCATTTCCCTCTTGTGCTCTAAAGCTGTCTAATCTACAATTAAATTCTATCTACCTGCATTAACTACTATAAATGCCTCCACCTACTAAGGACGAGAGCTAAAGGCTCAAGGTCCGTTTACATTTACAAGTGCGCCTTCTCTTAATGACTCATTTAAGATCGCACAACAATTCCAAAGTGATTTTTCAAAATTCGTGCTGGCGCTTGTCCAGCTGTCCTATTGCTTCCGCGCTGGCTCGCTTGATGTGGGAGATGCTCCTGCATCAAAACCATCCCATATCGTTAATGCATGGGAATAGTCTATCCATGGAAAATTTCAGTGCATACAGAAACTGTTTGAAAAAACTTCAACATTGGCCCTATTCATAGGTCACTGTTGTTGGTGTCTAGTCCTCGTACAATTTCCGTTCCTTGATCCTTGTTCTGTGTTCCTCATTCCTTGTTCCTTGTTCCTTGTTCCTTGTTCCTTGACCATGGTGTAGTCCCCAACATCCATTTCTTTTGTACAAAACATATGAATGGAATAAAATGTCCCACACGAAGACCAAATTAATATCCGCTACATAAGTCTTTTGTCTTTTTTCAAGGACTATGTAATGAATCTCAATTCTAAGAAGATTTAAATAGGACCTAAGAAACTTAAGTTCTTTCCTTAAACATGGGTGACATAACACTATCATTAAATAGTCACGTTGTTACATTTCATTGTCAGGCATCATGTGTACCGAGGGCTTGAGCCACCACAAAGAAAACATACAAAGAATATGTGTCTTATGAACAAGATATGGTACTATCCATTTTGAGGTTTGGCATAGATATTTTTATTATAGAATACACTACATTGCACCATAATATAATCCCTACACTCCTTGAAAACCATGTAACACTATTCAAATTAGACACAATATTCTTGTGACGAATTAGCTATACTATTGACAAACGTTTTTCGTCGATAGTATAACTAATTCGTCGCACAATTATTTACATTTGTCTCTCTTGCGACGATATCAAATGATGCTTGGATTCATTTCATATTTGGTTTATCAACTTGAAATTAAAATTTGATACTTTGCAAGCTAGTTGGACCTTGAGTCAAATACAAATATGAAATTTGGAATCATTAACATATCTACTAGAACATATGAAAAATAGGTTGTATTGTTTCCATGATGATATGATGATGGAATAAAGTAGGTGCGTGAGTGAAATTTGAGTCTAGAAACCCTCCCATATCGTTAAGGCATGTGAATAGTCTATCCAGGTCAAATTTCAATGCATACAGATATAGTTTGAAAAAATTTCAATGTTGGCCCCATTCACATGTCACTGTTGCCCACCTCTAGTATTTTTATGGTGTTGATTAAGAAATCAATGAAAAAGAGGGATTTTTCATCACAAATATGACATGGATACATTGTATATACATTAATTTAGAACCTAAAATAAAAATGAAGAAAGATTGATGAAAAATTAAAACTTGCGTCAACCAAATTGTGTACTTTGAAAGAAAATTAGGGTTTGAAAAAACAATTCTATAGAAATGACAAACATGTTCATCGAAACTTCATTGATGCATGCAATAATGTGACAACAATGTTGATGAAATATTATACGATCATGATGGTATAAAAATGAAAGAGATTCTCTTGGTTTCAAGAATAATTTATCCTCTACTAAACAAGGCCAACCATGTGAAGGTGGAAGCTCATATGGCCCCTACCCTCCCCCTCACATCACTCTCAATTGATCCCCAGAACCCAATCTATAAAATAGAAAATAATCGAAAACAACGTCCTATTAAGATTCATGCATAGAAACTACAAAAACAAAAATTAATGAAGGTACATGAAATTATGTGTTTCTAAATGATATTTTTAGTCTACCACGTACTTTACTATATTGACAACTATTTTCAGGTTTCAAATAATAATTAAAAAACATGTAACATAGCATATAAAAACGTTGCATAAAAATTAAAAACATGTAATTAACCCATGACATTATAAGTAAATTATTTTAAGAGAATAATTCATACAAATTAAAATATTATATAGTCACGTACCTAATCCAACCTCAACATCTGTCTAATCATCCTTATTCTATATCTTGATCTTCTTCATCGAACTCGACATTTGTATCATCATCCGGTTCTAAAACGATGTTGAAAGGATTGATGATATCATCATCGTCATCAATGTCATTTTTGAGCATATTTTCATCGACACCATCATCAAGAATTGTAATATTGTCTCCTATGCCTCGATAATGATATTCTTCGTCTTCTTCATCTATCGACGCTCCATTTTCTTTCGACTCTATCTGATCTGTCGAATCATCTTCTTGATCTTCAATATCATCTTCTTCCTGTAAATGAGTATACTTAATTGGCCTTCCTCTTGGATCATATCTAACAAAAAATGACTAATCCCTTTCACCTGGAAAATTTGACTAAAAGACCCATTCATATTGTCTTGGAAAAACATAGCAATGATGTCCTCTTTCAAACACTGTTGTTTTAATCATTGGAAATTTGTTGGCATGTTGAATAACAGTTATTTCCTCATCGAGTTCATGCATTCGTAACCTATACCATTTGACATCGAACATAACTAATTTGAAGGAATTAAAGTCACACTCAAGCATATTATTTAAATACCCATAGTATCTATTTTCAGATTCTCGAGGATGTTTGTGACTCCTAGAGGAAACATTAGTGACCTGGAATACTACATTTATCCCACTATCAAAAGTTTTCCTGGTTTCATCCAATTGTTTGATGTCAAATTTAGGACCATTGCACCACACAGCCTTGTGGTGTTTCAACTGCAATATGTTAGATATGTAAAAGATGCATTGTCAATTAATAAATTAACATAAATTTATATAACTTCGAAAGTATCTGAAAAATACAGTACACATGTAGTCACATTAATATAATATAAAATAACTGAATAAAATGGGTGAATTTGCTTACCTGTCCATTTTTCAAACCATATGCTAAATCAATTTCCCTCTGCGTAACATTGGCATCTCCATTACGACGATCTTCTCTAACCAATTCAGACAATCATTTCCATGATAACCTACCTCCATTATGTTGTTTACATCTTTCAATCCATACATTCATCCAGTCAAGATTATTTGCAATGTATAAATACAGTGCATCCCACTCTTGAGCAACTGAATCAAAAAAACATAATTCACCAATATTAAATATTAGTTATAACATCCAATATGTAGGTAATTTTAAATATTTATAATTTATGAAATAAATTATATTAATATATTAATGAGTATGATCATATACACAAAAAACGAAACTTTATATGTATTATTAATATAAATTTTCACAATTATTAATATATGACCTCTCATTTTTTTCATTCTACCTTGCCCCAACAGATGCTCCTGATCTTCAAATTTTTTGATGGAGTTCACATCCCAAATGCGATCCACTACATGCATAGCTGGCACTGCTAATTTAGGAAGATACTTACTAATATACACCATTGATTGATATGCCATATATCCCTCCACCATAGAACCCTCAGGACGTGCTCTTTGTCTAACCAACGCCTTCAATGATTTCAAGTGCCCCTCCACCATCCACGTTGACCTTGTGTGAACATGTCCACAAATATCAATCTCCTCAACTTGGTGTATGAGGTAGTGTTCTTGTGCATTGAAAAATGTTGGAGGTATATACTTTTTCATTTTACACATTAGACGAGGAATTTCTCTCTTCCAATAATTTATATCAGCTTCATGGATTTCTTTCAATG
The DNA here is from genome assembly GCA_032191745.1 of Picea mariana. Classification (NCBI taxonomy): domain Eukaryota; kingdom Viridiplantae; phylum Streptophyta; class Pinopsida; order Pinales; family Pinaceae; genus Picea; species Picea mariana. The sequence goes on along the minus strand of JASDQU010207664.1, from coordinate 16,227 downwards.
ACAAACATATACATGAGATCATGACACAAGAAAATAACATGTTTCAACATAACATAATATAATATATTACATTACAAGTAAAACATGAGTCATTAAGTACAACAATAATTTGAAAGAACATTTTGCATATAAATCACAACTACTTAAGTCATGTATTTTCTAATATCATGTATAACTTGTTTGACTTTGATGTCAAATTCATTTGGGAGAGATAGCGGTAGAACATATTGTAAAAAAAAAATGAATCGTTATTTGTTTCAACCAAAGTAGACAAGAAAAAAAAANAATTATTACCTTAATGAAGGTATGCCAATCATGTGTTTTTACCCCACCAAATTCACCTTTCTTCGTTAAGATATTATTTATGTTTGAAGAAAAACCTGTGGGAAATTTAATTCTTTGAATGACCTCTTTTACATCATTGCTTTGTTGCTCTGTTAATAACCATGGAAGGTTATTTTGGTCTAGTACTCCATCTAATCTATTTGAATATCGGATCACACTTTGCATTGCATGCTTGGCTTCTTGAATGTCAGTCCAAATTTAGACAATTTTTTCTTTGTCCCTCCTACCATATATGATTCACCATAACGTTTCAGTCACATTCTTCCTGATATGCATTGGATCAAACAAATGAGCTATTTTTAGCTCCTCATAGTAGGGAAACCTTATGAATTGAGCGGGATAACATTTCATTCCTCGTGGAATCCCATTATTAATACCTTCATGATGATTGCAGCCTTCATGAAGCATAAAAGAAATCACAAAAATAATTATCAAATACGGTAAAATAAATTCAATGATTAAAATAAACATTCAAAACATTACATGATCTATGATACATTATGAAATTGAGTACCTTGATGATTTCTATTATATTCCAACCTCCATAGGTGAGGTGTCATTCTTCATGGTTTTAAACCATCTCTTGTTTCCCATTGAAAATATGTTTTTCATTAGTACGATACCTATGGTTCTTAGGAAGAAGGTGCCTATACTCATCAAACACCATCTTTCCTAAACTTTTTGAATGGTGATACTTCATCTTAGGACCAAAAACTAGACATGCAAATTTACCCTTTGTTTGAAGACCTACAACAAATTGATTAATTTCAATTATATGATGTGATTATTTAAAAATTAAACATGTACCATGATAACATTAAAAAATTATATAGTATTAAAGAGCAATATTAGAATGCTACATACCACAAAAATGTGTTAGTCCAGGGGCATCATGAATTGTCCATAAAAGTATTCCACAGAATTTAAATTTCTTCTCCCCGATTGGTTTACATATGTCATACATTGTGATGTTATCCCATAACTTTAGTAGCTCGTCGATAAGAGGCTCGATATATATACATTCATATCTTTAACCTGGTACTTACCTAATTGTTTGAAATTACACATAATTGCTATAGGAATGATATCATGTAATATATGTAAGTAAATAAATAAACAAAAGATATTATGCAAAAATTGAAACAAATGAAAATGTTACATTCAAAAGATTTAATGTAAAAAAATACCTTGAACAATCATTGTCAACATTATGTGCTCCCTCTTTATTGACATCCAAGGAGGAATGTTATTGTTGATAACAAAAATAGGCCACACTGAGTAAATATACCTAAGCTCTCCGAATGGATTAACACCGTTAGTTGCCAATGAAAGCCTAACATTACGAGGTTCATCTTTGAAATCTGCCCATTTTTCCTCAATTTCCCTAAATGCAGAACCATCGACAGGCATTCAAAGAACACCATCTCCACTTCTGTTATGTGCATGGAAATCTATAAATTGTTCTATGCTTTCACACCTGAAAAATCACTGCAAACATGGAATTATGGGAATATGACGAAGAACCTTTCGAGGCACCCTTTTTGTTACTTGATCGGTTCGATATCTACTGATAAGACATTGCGGACATTCTATTTTCGAAACATTTTGTCCATAATATATAATATGTTCATTAGGACATGCATCTATAGTTTGATAATCCATTCTAGTGTCTTTCATAATGGCATGCAAACCTCGATATGTGTGAGGTAAAATATTTGACGATGGTAACAAAAATTTACCGAACAATATACAACATAACAAATAACTAGTTAATGTAAGAATATTAATCGTAAAAATTGCATTTTTATTTTACACTTTAATTAACACTAAAAACAAATAGAAAAAAATCAACATTTATGTATAATTTGAGATGAAACATATTACATACCTTAGGATCTGTGTCATACAAGTGTTCGACAAATTATTCATAACCTTTAAGTTCACTAGCAACAATGTAGGGGAGAGAATATTTGATCTTTATCCTTCATAAAGTCATTTATTTTCCTTTTCTAATAGAAGTTCATCATAAATACCAGGATTGTCCCCATCCTCATCTAGCTATGAAAACAAATCTTGGATCATTTGATTTGTCCCATCATCTTCTTCCATGGGATCATTAACTTGATTTGTCCCATCATCTTATTCCATGAGATCCTCATTTTCTTGGTCATGATGTTCCTCAGCTTGTACAACATCATTTCTACTAATACTTGGTGAAATATTCTGCGAAAAGTTAAAGGGAAACTCTAACTTTATAATAGAAACAATCATGAAAAATTAGTGTATACTATAACAAACATTCAAACAATATATATACATATATATAATTTTATATAAAATTGACAAAATAAAAAAAGATAATGAATATATAGCTAATTACCATAATAAAAAAAAGATAATGAATATATAGCTAATTACCATGGGACGATATTCATTCGATCCACCATCAATGTGCCCATATTTCGTACAATGTTTTGTAGTTGTTGCTATTCAAATTATTACGGGACGTACGAGGAAACATTTTTGGGAAGAGAAATAACATATAACATCACCCTTTTCACCCGCTTTACTTTTTTCCCCACCTCTAACTATATTATGCGACATTCTTCCGCACAAAWATACCCTTTCGGAACCAGAGTTGTTATAGAAAGAGTGTCRCAACATATTTAAATCATCAAATATTTATAGGTCAATTTAGGTCACCGTCGTCACAATGGTAATGAACGTGACCTAAATATTTCTTTTTTTTACCTATTTATTTGTTATATTTAGGTCACTTTKCCGAAGATGAGAACGATTATAATGGTGTATTAGTTGCGCTTGCGACGATCGTTATAATGSTCAAAAGTTAGCATCGCTCTTGYGACAAAAACACAAGTTTGTTGAAGTTGAGACAGTAGTCCACCATCTTGACGATCATCGCAAAACYGACGATAGTTTGTTTCTGTCGATAGAGCGATGAATACAGGGTGGATTTAGATCAAAATTGATAAATTGAACTTTTTCTCTTGAATTTTGTGATGAAAGAGTACTTTYATCACAAGTAGTCATCACATTTTTTCCAATATGTAGTAGTGACAATGTCGACCAAGGAATGGTTTCTTTAGAGTCTTGGCCAACAATTTGAGTAAATAACTAGGAAATTTATTTATAAGGATTTTTCAAAGAACTTACTTGAATCCTGGATATATATTTTGGCATTGATGTAGGTTCATGTAAATATTCTTGAAGAAGTTCGATTCCATTATTTTTTATTTTTAGAAATTTCTTGGCTTCCTCCCCTTTGTAAACCATGTTTGGCTCCAAGAATTTCAACATATCCCTAAATATTGAAGGTAGTAAGGAAATAAGAGAACTGGTCTGTAATGGGATGGCCCTTCTATTCAAGATAAACTTGTCGATGCACCAGGAGATGATATCCTTTCTTTAAAATACTTATGGAATGTGAACTGAAATAAATATCCCTGAAGTCCACACTTTGTTGTTTTGTTTACCCAATAGATTTGAATAGTACCAATATGACCATGACCAATTATAGTTCTGGTCTTCTCTAGAGAAGAGGTTAAAAGTATCTCCACAAAACTGTTGTTTTCTCATGACTAACTTCATTGAGTTGGTGAGATTTTCTTGTAATATTACATTGCAAGTAAAATTATTTTAAGTTAGTTTCTTTCGAAGAAATAATTAAGTTGAAATAAATGTGACTTTCCTCAATATAAAAACCATTAATTAATGACCATTTCATAAATTAATTTAGTAGTTATTTCCATAAATAAAGCATTAAATGTGACTCGATAAAAGTGAAAGAGGGGACATGTGACAGAGGAGAGTTGGAGTGATCAATTAGAACGAAAAGGAAAGTTCGTGACTATGAAATTTAGAATAGATGAAATGGTTAAGTGTTGAGATACTTCAAGAAGAATGTGAGATAAGTGGAAGCATAATATGTAAGTCCATAAGTCTGAAAGTCCAAGAGTATGAAAGTACATGATACAAAAATAAACTAAGTGTTGGGGAAAACTGATATATCGGTAAAGTGAACATAATACAAGTCCTAAAGTTTGTGAGTCAAAAATTATGTGAACATGGTGAAAAATGACTAAGTGTGGTAATCTTGATACAAAAAAGAAAAGGGAAAAAGGGGAATATGGGAGATTTAGGAAGGAAAATTATAGAAGGGGAAGAGAAAAGGTAATAAAATAAAAAGGGAAAATAGAAAGAAAGGGGAAGAACAAAAGGGGTTCAACACCACCCTACCCTAGCACTTGGGATCCTATTCTCCCCCAAGGGTACTTACTCCCATTGTACAATCCATGTGGGTTTATTTTTACCCACCCCCACACAAATTTTCCATCCCATACATACACAATGGCTACACCCATATGTAATATACTAATCTTCCCTACTGTATCCCCTATTATTGCCTCCAATGTTCCTGCACCAGTCCACCCTATTGTTTCATCCACTATGGATAAACCAGTTCTCCCTCATGAATCCCCCTTTTATCATTCATTTTGTCTATATATATCTACCCTACAGTGAATGTTTCCTCAGAGAAACTTGTGCAACCAAGTTATTTTTTCGCCATCCAATCTTGATAGTTTTCTTAATTATTCACGGTGAGATCATCCATTGATGAATTTTTTATGTATCATGAATAAAATTGATTTTATGAATTTTTGATTAAATTTAATTACTTTATTCTTATATCTATTGTAGGAAGGCATCGTAGAGAGGTTAGGTTCATAGAGGAGGGAAATATACTCACTACTTACACTATCATTTGTAGTGAGTTTTCTTGTCTTGAATTATAAATTATCATTTTGTAAGTGTGTTAATTCATTGTGGAAATTGTTTTATAAGAATGTTGTTTCCTTTTCCAATATCCAGAAATACAAACCACTCTAATATGCAATAATACTCTAGTTCCCACTTTTATTTAGAGGAGGAATATTGTCTTCAGGGATACACCTAGTAGTGGCGAGGGTCGAAGTGATCAATGAGACACCAATGAGAGACCAATGAGTGTCATTTTGTAAAAAATGTATAGTTGAGTCAATTTTGAATATATATAGATATGTACATGTATGTGTTTTCATAT
>JASDQU010207663.1:0-11743 GCA_032191745.1 Picea mariana | reverse complement strand
TGAGCGTCAATTCAATGAATTCAATGCCTTGCAACAAGGCATCCATACGGTGCCCGAGTACAAGACCCATTTTATGGAGATGCTTCGGTATGCTCCGCACCTAAATACCAAGAAACTTAAGGTCAACAGGTTCTTAGTTGGACTTGATGTCAGCATTTGTGCAAAGGTTAGGATTATGATGCCTTGAACCTTGCATGATGTCGTCCATAAGGGCCTCATAGTAGAGGAGGATCTTATCAACAGGGTTTAGAGTCAGACTCCAGCGAGACCAACAAAGAAGGTGTCATTTGGTGTGCAACAACATCAGACACCAGCTAGGCATTCAATAGGATATCATGGTTTCCATAGAGGATCCACTTTCACTACACCTTGGCGACCAAGGCCTCAGCAACATAATCCTTACCGAGGACCACAACATCAACATCAACGTTGACTACAACAATATCATTTTAGGCCTGTTCAGTAGAAAAGACCAGGATTCTAGGCCGACGGGCCATCAATTTTTACTTTGGATACCAGGAGTAATGGACCGAAGAAAGGGTGTTGGACATGTGGGGAGGCACGTTACCAATGCGACTGCCTAGTGGAGAGGACTAGAGCATATCGATCAGATGGACCCACTACCATGGGAGATTTGGGCAAGGCCCATCAGATTCATGCAACAGTGAATAACTATAAGGAAGAGCACTAGTCGTATGTGCTCAATACATCAGGTACTGTCACTGACCAAACCCTTAGTATTTTGAAAGATCTCGGTGCTACCAAGAGTTTCATTTCTAGTGCAGCGCTAAAAATAATTAAGGTAAAGGCAGTCAAACATGATGAGTTTATCTTTGTAGAAATGGCTTCAGGGGCCAAACAAAAGGTTGGAGGGAAGGTTACGAGTTGTAGCCTTAAACTAGGAGAGTTTTTCACCAGGGCCAACATGTACATCACGATCCTAGGATCTTATGACATCATGATCGATATGGACTGGTTGGAATCGCATGAGGCGATACTCAACTGTAATATGGAACAATTGAGATTGGTCGATGATGATGGACAAAGACGTGTGATTGTAGGTCGGAACCAGGTAGTTTCCCTGAGGTTCATCTCTTCCTTGCATCTACAAAAGAGCATGCGCAAGGGATGTAAGCTTTATGTGATCCTTGCATTAAATGAGAAGGGAGTAGTGGAAGGTATAGAACACCTTCCGGTGGTGAGAGAGTTTACGGACACCTTCCTGGAGGAGTTTCCTGGGATGTCGCTGGAGAGGGAATTGGAATTTACCATAGACCTAAAACTGGGGACTAAACCGATAGCAAGAACGCCTTATCGAATGCTGACCCCAGAGTTACAGGAGTTGAGAATGAAACTGAAGGAGTTTCTGGACCTGGGACTTATACATCCAAGTGCGTCACCGTGGGGTGTGCAGATTATCTTCATATGGAAGAAGGATGGGTTGTGGAGACTCTGCATTGACTATCATCAATTGAACAAAGAAACGATCAATAATCAGTATCCATTGCAAAGGATTGATGATCTGTTTGATCAGATGAAGGGTGCGACGGTGTTTTCAAATATCAATTTGAGATCAGGGTATCACCAGTTGCATATCAAGGAGGAAAACATCCCTAAGACTCCCTTTAAGATGAAGTTGGGACATTACGATTTTATTGTTTTTCTGTTTGGACTGACGAACGCCCCAGAGGTATTTATGAGTTTTTTGAACGGGGTGTTCCACAACTACTTGGACAAGTTCATCCAAGTATTCATTGATGATATTTTGATTTACTCTCAGATAATGGAGGAGCATGATGAGCACTTGCACTTGGTACTACAGTGTCTACAAGATAAAAAAGTGTATGAGGAATTGTCTAAATGCTCATTTTATCAATCGAAGATTCACTACTTAGGGCATGTCATCTCCGGTGAAGGTAACATCGTGGATCCAACAAAGATCGAGGCTATTATGGAATGGCCTGTGCTGACGAATGTCCCAGAAGAGAGTAGCTTCATGGGCTTAGTAGGATACTATTGATGGTTCATTAAGGGTTTCTCAAAGATAGAAAATCTGATTATGGAATTGCAAAAGAAGAACAAGAAGTTTGTTTGGACCAAGAAATGCGCGCAGGCATTTTGGAGGCTCAAGGATCTGTTGAAATGACACCGATACTAAAGGTCCCCAACATGGATGTAGACTTCTTGGTATGCACTGATGCATCCAAGGAAGTCTTAGGTAGAGTCTTGATCTAAGACGGTCAAGTGATCACTTACAACTCAAGGAAGTTGAGAAGGCATGAGGAGAACTATGCAACGCACGATTTGGAGTTGTTAGCCATTGTATATTCTTTGAGAGTTTGGAGACACTACCTTATTGGATGAAAATTTGAACTAAAAAACGACCACTGTGGACTACAACATATCTTTACACAAAGCGACTTGAACACGCGACAACGACGTTAGTCGAAATTTCTTAGTGAGTACAATTTCGAGACCAAACATCTTTTTGGTGACGCCTCTTTAGATGAATCTACGTGAAAATATTTTAACTTTACAACGTGACGATGATTGGTACAAAGAGGTCAAGGATTTTATCGGACAAAACACAATGATGATACCAATATTTTAAGGATTTACATTGGAAAATGACGGATTATTGAGATTTAAATGTTGAATTTACGTACCACTGAACGACAAGTTGAGGAGTTTGATCCTAAGTGAGGCTCATAGAGAAGTGTACATGGCTCACTCGAGAGTCATGAAGATGAGGGCAGAGCTTAAACCCTTATTCTTCTAGAAAGGAATGAAGGAAGACATAATCAACTACATGGAAAGATGTCTAGAATGTCAGCAGGTGAAGGCGAAACATAGACATCCAACAGGATTAATGCAACCACACGTAATTCCGGAATCGAAATGGGAGGTCATTTCGATGGATTTCATTGTTGTATTTCCACTGACGGCAAGGAGACATGACTTGATTTTTGTGGTACTCGACACTTTGATGAAGAGTGCTCATTTTATTCAAGTACGTATGACGTATCAGGCACCTGACATAGCTATATTTTTCATTAGTGATATTGTGAGACTTCATGGCGTGCCTAAGAGGATTATATCCGATCAAGGATCAGTGCTTACTGGATGATTTTGGACTAGTTTCAAAGAGGCCTTCGGAACCCAACTTAACTTTAGTACTGCATATCACCTAGAGACAGACATGAAGATCGAACGAACAAACCAAATCTTCGAGGACATGTTGCGTATGTATGTGATGGACCAACATAAGCGTTGGGAAGAATTCTTTCCACTGGTAGAATTCACATATAACAATAGTTATCAAATCACCAATAAGATGGCACATTTCAAGTTTCTTTACGAGCGACCGTGTCAGATGCCCTTGTGTTGGGATCGACTTGAGGATAGGGTCTTGGTGGGGCCAGAAGCGATCCAAGAAATGGAATATCAAATGCAAACAATAAGACAAAGGATCAAGGAAGCACAAGATAGACATAAGAGTTATGTCAATGCACATCGTGTCGACCGTTGTTACAAAGTTGGAAATCGAGTCTTCTTGCGGGTGAAACTGCATAAGAGTTTGATCAAGTTTGGAAAGGGTGCTAAACACTCTCCTAGGTTCGTGGGACCTTTCGATATTGTGGAAAGGGAGGGGCCCATGGCCTATCGACTAGCCTTTCTTGATTCTTTGAGGCGTATGCACGATGTTTTTCATGTATCTGTTTTGAGACATTATATTAGTGATCCTACACATGTTATTGACATGAGTTCCTTGCAGGTATCTGACGAGGATGTGTTCATGATGGATCCAATCCTCATCCTAGACCATCGCATTTGACAGCTACGACGTCGAAAAATAGATTAGGTCAAGGTCCAGTGGGACAATTATAGTTCACACTCGATGACCTGGGAGGATGCATATGATATGCGTCAACAGTTTCCATTTTTGTTTGATGGATAGACTTATGATATTGTGATACACTTTATTTCAACACTTATATACCGTGAAACTTTGGGACGAAGTTTAGACCAAGAGGGGGTGTATGTAACATCCCTCTCTTGCATGCACTAAGCGAACTTATTCTTTGAGGACACTTGCTTGCAAGTGGTCCGGATTATTATACTATTGGATGTTTGCTATGATTATGAGGCATTATGGATGTGATGATATGTTATTTTGTTGTATTGACATAGACAGGTTCTATTGAATGGGTTCTCTTGAGTGTGTAGAAATTTGTACCTCGAGGATGCAGAGGCATCGATGAAACCCCTTGGACTCTGGATTGAGTCAGGGAGTGGAATTTTGGGTTGAATATTTTCGATGTGACATATGTACATATTATTAGATGTTATGATGATTGATTATTCTTGTTGACAAGATTCGTTGATGGATGTAGGTTGATGATAGCTTGCCGAATAGACTCACATGTGGAGTAGAGGGGTCACGCACGACAAACAAAGACTTTGAGGGAGAGGTGTGGGAGAAGCCCTGCCACAACCTACTAGCACTCTCGTCATGGCTCAAACTGTAGGTTAATCGTCGTGGCTCGAACTGTAGGTTAATGATTACCTAGTTCGAGAAGACCCATAATGTCGTGAGGGCAGACTGCAACAGTCTCTCATGATGATTCTAAGGGGTGCATAATAAGGCACATGCCTTTTTCCTTAGAGGCCCTTAGTCTCCCACAATATCACCCGGAGGAGTATTGACTCCATGGGTTTTTGACATCTACCAAAGTCATTCAAGAGGCGAGTGTCACCCTTAGAGCATGTAGTGCGTCCTTAAGGGCATGTCACACAAGGAAAATGAAAAGAGGCAAGTGACACCCTTGGAGCACATAGCGTGTCTTCAAGGGAACATCGCGGAAAGAAAACAGAAAGAGGTGAGTGGCACCCTTGGAGCACCTAGTGCGTCCCGAAGGGCACGTTGCGATTTTAACTGGTAAGTGAATAAACCTAGATGACCTTAAAATGAATTATGTGATAAGTTATATTTAAAAACAATTCCCCTAATAAAAATGTCGCCCAACCTAGTGAAATTAAAATCCAGGTCTAAGTAGAACATGTGGTAAAACAAATATAATAATAATAATAAATAAACATCTAACAAGAAGGGGGGGGGTAATATTTTTTTATTTATTATTAAAGTCAAAATTATAATGGAGGATTAAAATTTTAAAAAGGGAAATAGTTGGTTTTATCTATTTTTGCTAATTTAATTTTAGTAAAAAAAATAAAAAAGGAAAATAGGGTAAATGGTTGTTTCATCTACACTTGCTAAATTAATTTTTAGTTAAAAAGGAAAAAGAGAGAAACTTAAAAGAAATAGGAAACTTAAAGAAAAAGGGAAAACCTAAATAAAAAGGGAAACATAAAGAAAAAGATGAATGTCTAACTTAGTAAGGAATCTTGCCTTGGGAACTTGCTATTTATGAACTCAACTAGGAATTAAGTAAGGCGTAAGTCATTTCAGATTTGTAAGGGAATATTGGGACACAAAGGAGTGTTTTTAGGAATGCTTTTAGGTGGGTGAGGGAAATAGGAATAAATAAATAATTAATAAAATTGTTTTTATGGTGCAACTAGGGGATGGGTGACATGTGTACGGGGGAGATTTTTATCGAAATTAATTAACTGAAAAAGGAATTTAATGAGAATTTGGGAAAATAATTGCTTAAAAAATCTATAAAAACGATGGAGGAGGGGGAGTATGGACCTCATATTTTTGCGTAACATTAAACTATTAAATTTTTCCTTGACTGAACTTTCTCTTGTGGGAGTTGGGATAACAAGCTCGGGTAATGAGTGGTAGCTCCACCTTGCAAGGCGAGTTGGGTGCTAGTAGTTCTCTGGTATTGTGTGTGTGGCCCCTTTGCAGCTCAGGGGGCTCAAGGGGAAGAAGAGTACCCCTAGCGTTGGCTGGGAGGTATCGTTGAGGTCACACTGGTTGGCAAGCGGGAGATGGACGAAGCGCGTGTGAGACAACAACTTCAGAGCATTCGCGTTTGGCTAAGGTACGCCTGTTAAAGTTGTTACTTGCAATGAAATTTTAAATTACACATGTTATTTTTCTGTCCTCAGTCGAAGAGTTCATTGTCATGATCTTTATTGCACCCGCTTTCCTACAGTATTTGTATTTCCTTATGCTTATTGTATTTGATTAATTTCCCGTGGAAAATCCAATCCCTGATTGCAATGAATTCTCTACATTTGTTTTGATTGATATTTATGAAGAAAGATTATGGTTTATATTCTATCCTTTATCCCCTTAGTTGTTAGTCCGTGCTTGAGCACTCGACCAAGAGCCGAATCGATGGTCGTCACTTCGGTGTTTAAATACCTATAGATTCAAATGCCTTTCTTTCCTCTGCATGGATAATAGGTGAAGGATAAATTTTTCGCCCAACCATCTATCCATTACTTATCTCTGCATTTTTCTCCTGTGATTAATCCCTAACCTTTGCGCCTTATTGTGAATGAGTATCTTTGCGCTTTGATTGATTTGCTCTGCTTGACTGACCTCTGATCTTTGCATTTCCTTTACACCAATCCCTGCATCCCTCCCAGAATTTTATCTCTGCGTTGACTAATTAAATGTTGAATGTTTAATCTTGCACCTTCTTTGTGGATGATTACCATTGTGATTTTAGACAGTGATTCCTTTTTAAATGTTAAACATTAGATTTTATTTGTTGATTTGTATTTTTACATCAGTATAAAAGGTTTTTCAAGCATCTACTTGTTTGATATCTTTAGTCTTTCTGCATTGACATTTCAAGGGTTTATTCTTATTATATTATGCACAAGGTTCTGTACGTCAATCGTAAATATTTTTATATATTTTGTATGAAATTTCAATGGCATTCTTATAAATTCCATATGGCAATCGTTGGTGTACATGTATGATAAATATCTGTGTGAATGGTAAACAAATGACCAATCCCAACAATTTCCGGATTGATAAATCTCTACGTAAGGGGTAGCTCCTACACTGCATGTACCCCATGATTTTCTTGGCATTATACAGCCTTCATACTGCGATTTTGTGGCCCAATACACAACCTTCACACCACCAATTCGTGTCACTTTGCACAGCTTCCAAACTGCGATTTTTGTGGCCCAACACACAACACTCACACCACTTATTTGTGGCGCTTTACACAGCTTCCATACTGAAAATTTCGTGGACCGTTACACAACCTTCAAAACACTATTTCTTGGCACTTTCCACAAATTCCAACTGCGATTTTTGTGGCCCAATACATAGCCTTCATACCACGATTTTTGTGGCACTTTACAAAATATGCAATCATGATTTCTTGGCAAATCACACAGAGTTTACCCCACGATTTTGGGGAGAATTACCCAGCTTTCACATAGCGTTTCCCATAATTATTATTGATTAGACACCTACCTATGATATACCATGATTTTATAGCTTCATCAATCAATAGGCTGGTTACTGTACAATGAATTTATATAATGGAATGACAACGAACTAATTGTTTCCTTTGTGACTCTGTAACAACTGCGTTTTTCTTGTCTATGTAATTGGTTGGGCGTAATTATTGCATTGTATGTTGTGTATGACAACGATCTTCCTTTTTGGTATGAATGATTGACAGACGATGATATCCTGTAGTGAATGGACAACGACTTACCATTTATTAAAGACAACGATTTACCATCTTTGTTGACAACAAGAAATATATTTAATTCCTTGCTAAATTCTTTTATATTTGTTAACCTTTTGAAGACAGCGATAACACGACAACAATACATATTTTAAGTTCTTGCTAAAGTCCTTTTAATATTTGTTAATCCTGTGTAAAAGACAATGATATAATTGATTGTTTAAATTGATATATTGTTTAAAGGACAAAAAATCATATGGTTTAATAGACAATGATTTTACTAATAAGCATAGTGACAACGATTTTATTAATAACATGTTGATAGCATAGTGATAGCATATTTTATTAATGGTGATGTTATTAATAACATGTTGATAGCATAGTGATAGCAGATTTTCTTAATGGCGATTTTATTAATAACATATTGGTAACTATGTTGACAGTGATTTTACTCATAGTCAGATGATAGCATATTGATAACGATTGATAGCATATTGATAGTCAACAATTAGGAAACGATTTGAATACAGTAACAATTATCAATAAATACAATAATAAATACATCAATTACAGTAATATCAACATATAGATTATATAGATAACGATTTTAAATGCATTCCTTAGATAGCAATTTTATTATATTGTTTCAGTTTAAAGATAGCATATTCAGTTTTAAAAGACATTTGTTTTATTGTTTTAAAAGACATGTTTCATATTGTTTCAGTTTACAAGATAGCAAATTCCTCCTTAGGAAAATACGTATCTGATATTGGAATTGGAAAATAGCTACAATGAACTAATTGTTGATAATAATTATTTTAATGTGTACAGATTGATGTATGTTTGCAATAGAATTGTTGCACAAGGAATTTAATGTGTTGTATAAATGTTATAGTCGTCAGTTTCCCTTGCGTCTTGTTGACTTGTCAATTGGGTGTTTGGGTTTTTCTTCATGTGGTTGACAGTTAATTCGGTCTCCTAGCACGTTGAATTTTTCTTGGGTTATTGGTCTAGATGTGTCGTGTTGCACCTTGGTTACTGTCACGCCTATCGCCTGGTGATGGCATGATTCTTGATGAGGGGATCATTGTGTGCCCTGATGGATAGAGGCGAATGATAACTTGGTCGAAGTCTGTGATTCCCGATGTGGGCGTTGTTCGTTGTAATTGATGTTGGTACTTGATTTTGTAATGCCTCAATGCGTTGGTTTGTTTGTCGTAGAGATTTCTAGTTACTGGTCGTCGAAGTCATTGTGTTGGATGGTTTATGTTGTCCTTTAACTTGTAGGCGTTGTCTTTCTTGTGTCCAGTGGGTAGTCATTTTTATTTGTCTATTAATTATCGCATGTTTCATCCAACTTCATGATGTGACATTGTTTGAGTCGTTGTTTATTGTTGCCTGATCTATGTGCATTGTATTCGTCATCAAGTTGCATTGTTTAACTATTGTCGTCCCGCTTTAAAAAAAATTGCTTTTGTGTTGTGTCGCATGTAGTTGTAACGATGGGGATGCTACAGATATCGTACCATAGCTATTTCCAAAATAGCAATGCAAAGGGGTTTAAAAAATGAATTCAGAGTTTTCACAGGGGGCAAGCATATTCCAGGGTCTTGTGACAGGGCATGCTTTTATTATCTAATTCAAAAACTCTATCCACCTATTGACTTTGTGTCTTACAAAGCATCTTCTGCCACTAAAAATCTTGTAGGATGCACTCCAATAATAGGTTCAAAAATGATATACCTTGAATAATCGGTCTTTGTGCTCATCAAATTTATAGTGTTATTTATTTGCGTTGTCTCTTCTGTTTGGTTCATTGTTCACTATACGTTTGTTTGCTTGTCACATGTTGTAACGACTAGGGGGATTGAATTTGACAAGAATAAGGTTGAAGGATACATAATAGAATTGGTATGCAGTTCTGCACTTATAGTTTTCTATTTGTCTTTTTTTTTTTTTCTCTGTTTGCATATAAACTGAATATAGCTGAGAAGCATCTTGAAAATCACAACTTAAGAGATGAAACAAGTAATAGATGTTGAGTACTATGAAATAGATACAGACTCCATTGTACATGACAAAATTGACCAGGTATTGCATATAAATGGGCTTTTTAGATTGGATTCATTCATGTATACTGTAGGAGATTGCCTTTTCAATGCATTTTAGGTTCTATTGCATTTATGTTATTCCTCGATCGACCTGTGCAATGGATTGATAGATTATTTCTTGGGATGTTTAAAAAATGGCGATGTTGAGGCATTGGATTCCTATCAATACAAATTGGCATCTGATTTTCTTTAGCGGTTGCATGGAATGCATGATGTCACTACATATTTTTCAAAGATGCACTTGTCTGCATCTATAATTCTTCCTGCACATGAGAGGGGAATTTGGGGAGATACATTTTGTATACGGTGGTTGTACAAGTGGCTCAATATATCAATTGGAATATGGTCATTGACAAGAAAAATAAGATATATACTATTTAACAAAACTGCATCTAGTGATCCATATTGCATCTTATTCCATGATGCCAATCCTGTCGGTGGTCATTATGAACCACTACTGTATAGAAAATTATCCATATGAAATCTTAGAGGACCTCATATTTAGTTGTCCCTCATTTGCAAAGACCTTGAATCGGAATGGAAATGAATTATGCATTGTATACACTGCCATGGCTTGCAGATAGCGACAACTGTTGCATCTAGTTGTGGAGATAGTCTGTTCAATGCAATTTTCTATTTGGCAGAAACAAAGTTTGTTAAGCCCTAATATTGGCTCATTACCCCTTAATTGGGGAATATTATATTAGTAATTTTATTTTATTTATGTCAGTTTTAGGCCATTAGTTGTAATTATACCTCCTAGTCTCCTATATATACCAAGGAGACATTTTCATTTTGAATCATCTTGTACTTGAACATTTAAGTGGGGTAAAAGGAGGTTGCCCCCTTGAAGAGGCTTATTGTATGAAATTATCTCTTTTTCAAGGCATTGAGTACTTTTTCTGAGGTTTTCTATGCTATATTGATATTTGGTTCTTAACATATGGTATCAGAGCTCAAGGTCTTGGGGTTTCGCTGCTACATTTGAGACACCTTGGAATTTTTGCTATAATTTTTTTTCTACAATGTTTCAGAAAGAACGACTTGGATGATATTTATCAGATAGATCAAGGTACGTTGGGTTCAAAATTCATCTCCTGAGGCCTTATATTTTTGGAGATACAACCTGTACAAGATAGGGTTCTGGAATCATCCTGAACTGAGTCATTGCGGAATTTTCCCTATAAAAATTTTTCTATAACGTTTCAAACCCTGAATTCCAGAGGATATTTATAGAAATTAGTAAGGTATCTATGGTAAAAATTTCATCTTCTAGGTCATCTTAAATTTGTAGATACACCCTGTGTAAGATAGGGTATCTGACTAGTCCTATTGACTAGTCTCAAGAAGGTGTTCCAGGTAAAACAATCATAACTTCTTCCTAGAGTATCCAAATTGAGTGGGACTAGTTTCATTGGAGCGTGGGCAGTCTATAGTATTTTTGGTGCGAGTTTCAAAATTTTATATCAATTATTTTGTGCGGGGCACACTATACAAGTGAGATTTCCTGGAAAGGCCAAAAATCGGCAAGTTGTGGGGAAGTTACCGTAAATTCCACTTGGCACATCCAATTTTGATCAGAACTGTGGCATTGTAGAGAAGAAATATCAGAGAACTACATAAAAGAAAGTTTCATACCCAGAAGGGCTGAAAGTTGGGAGATACAACATAAGAAATATTGTCTAGCAGAAACACCTCAAATCAAGGTTCAAAAGTGATACTTGGCCAACCTGCCACCCAAAAATGGAACTTCTACACTAAATAAGCCTCCAGAAAATCCTACTTGGACGCTTGATGAAGGTGAAGAAATGCATAGGGACATAAACGAACTACAAAAGAAGATGGATTCAATGGAAGCTATGTTGGATACTAAGATGGATGGTTTAAAAGGGGAGATCATGGAAGTATTGAAAAATTTCGTAACAGAGAAGACACCTGAAAGTGAAAATGCATCCCATGAAATTCATGATGAGGACACAAGGAAGGTGAATCAAGAATGGA
>JASDQU010207662.1:15280-27778 GCA_032191745.1 Picea mariana | reverse complement strand
CTATCATTTCTTCCATGAAAATTGTCCAAGTGACGAGTGATTTGCGATAAAAAAGCCATCTATACCATAAAAATTGATTAGGTTCTAAATATAAAGAAGCAATTCGTACCCTTTTGTGTATGTGGCACATTATGGAGATCAACGAATTGCTCCATCTGAAGTATCCATGTGATTGGGTCATTGCCATCAAACTTCCTCATATCAATCTTAGGAACGTGGTTGGTCTTAAAACCAAAGTTGGAGTTTCTCCATTCTTGATTCACCTTCCTTGTGTCCTCATCACGAATTTCATGGGATGCATTTTCACTTTTAGGTGTCTTCTCTGTTACGAAATTTTTCAATACTTCCATGATCTCCCCTTTTAAACCATCCATCTTAGTATCCAACTTAGCTTCCATTGAATCCATCTTAGTATCCAACTTAGATTCCATTGAATCCATATTCTTTTGTATTTCATTTATGTCCCTATGCATTTCTTCACCTTCATCAAGAGTCCAAGTAGGATTTTCTAGAGGCTTATTTGGTGTAGAAGTTCCCCTTTTTGGTGGCATGTTGGCCAAGTATCACTTTTGAACCTTGATTTTGAAGTGTTCCCGCTAGACAATACTTATTCTGTTGTATCTCCCAAGTTTCGGCCCTTCTGGGTATGAAACTTTCTTGTATACAGTTCTATGATATTTCTTCTCTGCAATGCCATGGGTTTGATCAAAATTGGATGTGCCAAGTGAAATTTATGGTAACTTCCCCACAACTTGTCGATTTTTGGCCTTTCCAGGAGATCTCACTTGTATAGCGTGCCCAGCACAAAATAATTGATATGAAATTTTAAAACTCACACTAGAAATACTAAAGACTGTCCATGATCCAATGAAAGTAGTCCCACTCAATTTGGATACTCTAGGAAGAATTTATGATTGTTTTACTTGGAACACCTTCTTGGGAATAGTCAATAGGACTAGTCAGATACCCTATCTTACACAGGGTGTATCTACAAATTTAAGATGACCCAAAAGCTTCACTTTTTATCACAGATAAATTACTAATTTATGTAAATATCCTTGGGAGTTCAGGGTTTGAAATGTTACAAAAAAAAATTTATAGCGAAAATTCTGCAATGACTCAGTTCAGGATGATTCTAGAACCCTATCTTGTACAGGTTGTATCTCCAAAAGTATAAGGCCTTAGGAGATGAATTGTAAAAATAACATACCTTGATCCGTCTACTAAATATCCTCCAAGCCGTTCCTTCTGAAATGTTGTAGAAAAAACGTTATAGAGAAAATGCCAAGGTGTCTCAGATGTAGCAGCGAAACCCCAAGACCTTGAGCTTTGATACCATATGTTAAGAACCAAATATCAATATAGCATAGAAAAACCTCAGAAAAAGTACTCAAATCCTTGAAAAAGAGATAATTTCAGATAATAAGCCTCTTTGAGGGGGCAACATCCTTTTACCCCACTTAAATGTTCAAGTACAATATGATTCAAAATGAAAATGTCTCCTTGGTATATATAGGAGACTAGGAGGTATAATTACAACTAATGGCCTAAAGACAACATAAATAAAATAACATTACTAATATAATATGCCCCAATTAAGGGGTTATGAGCCAATATTAGGGCTTAAAAATTGATAGCAACCATGTAGGTATGCATTTAGTTATTTTTTATGCATAGATGTTGAAGGGAATTGAGGTAAGAATTCCCTTAGTTAATTTTTCAATATTTAAATTGATATGTAATGGCCAAAGGCCTAGAGTATATATATGTTGTCGATGCTAGAATGCATTCATATAAAATTATTTGCATATTTTGTTATGATTGGTTATGAGATCATAACCAGGTCAAGTCAGGAGACATACTCTTTATATAAAAATAAATATCCATAGAGTTAGTCATGTGTGAAATGATGAGATGGTTGGATATAGAATGGATATAATGCTATGTGAGTTCTCAATGGTATATACTCTATAGCTGATTTTTGGACTGCAACCTCTTTGACAACATTGAAGAGAACTTAAGAATTATATTCTTGGTGTTATGTTTGGGTTGAAAAGGAAGGTATCCAAATAGTCAGAAAAACAATAGGAAGTTTGTGGATGATGTGTTGAGGCATTGGCCGGACCTTCCAACAAAACTTGGTGGAATGCATGACATAGTTATGTGGTATTATGTAGTCAATGCAATGATGCATTATGTAAATATGGCCATGGGTATTGGCACATCAATTGTTATTTTATTTAGTAATTAATTGATGCATTATGAAAATCTCGTGGTGCTGAAAATAAATAATGGTGGATAATTGAATTATATTTAATATGAATACTAGCCAAAGGTGATTGAAACATTGTTTGTTACAATGTTGAGATCACTTTTTGGAGTTGTTATATATTGCAACAAGAAAAGTTGCAATTTGAAGTAGTTACATAATGATAAATTATGAAAAAACTCTGTCAAGGGAACATAATGATAACAATATTGATAGATAGAAGAAAGAAAATATTGGTTGATAATACATCTATAGAGAATGATGGGTTCATTCTAATTGATAGTTGAATTAATGAAAGTGATTGAATTGTAGTTGTAAACAAATATGAGATCACTTTGTGATTTTTTTTTTAAATTGTTTCTATGAAAATATATATTTCTTATACATGGGACACTAATAGTTTGTTTGGATGAGTGTAAATTGAGGAAATTGCAGGTAGAATGGTATTAGATAGAGAAGGGATGTAAACTCATAAAGAAGACCAATGCCTAGTGTTTCAGGAGCCAAACATTATGAGCATAAAATTTATGCCTGGAAATTTTATTTTCTTATATAAAATAGATTTCAACAATTAATAGTTACAAATTGTTATGTTATGCTAACAATTTGTGTTGCTGAATGAAAGGTTGAGGAAATTGTATAGAGAATGGATTTGGATGTGGAATGGATGTAATCCCATACATAAGACCAACTCTTGTTGCTACAAGAGACAAACATTATGAGAAAAATCCTCATTCTTGGGAATTTTATTTCCTGTATATAAACAATTTCGAGAAATTAAAAATTGTTATGATATGTTAAAAATTGGTTTGGCTGATTGAAGGTTGAGAAAATTGCAGGAATAATGGTATTGGGTATGGAATTTTTGTAATACATAACAAACATTGATTCCCGCAACCACAAGAGCCAAACGAATTATGAGCAGGAAGCTCATGCTTGGAAAATTTCGTTTTCCTATATAAAACATATTTGACATTTATGATTGAAAATTATTATAGTGATATATCATGATGACTTTATGTGTATAATGCAGATGAGATGTTTTCTATGGAATATGGAAGATCGGGAAAAAACAAAACTAGAAGGAAATCAAGCTCAATGATGAAGCCATAGAATGAAGAAAGTCCAATGGACTTGTTGTAGCTAGATTTCTTGTAGACACAACTATGCAACTTCTTGACCAAGTGCACTAGATCCCTAGAGAGAAGTAGATCATCCTGGGGGACTGCATGGTAGAGAAAGGGGTTCATTTCTTTGGGTTGTGTAGAATGATAGGGAAGGAGAGATTTCTGGTTGGAACTGCTGCCAAAAACATAAATCTTGAAGATCAGTATACATGTTTCGGGTCAGAATGCCTATGTATGCATGTTTTATTTTTGGCCATAGTGCCAATGTATATAAGAAATTGGTTGGATTGCATGTGTGGATTAAAGGCCACAGAGCCTAGATTTGTAATATTAAGAACAACCGGTATGATGTTGTGCAATGAGGACTACCAAAATAAGGGGAGGGGGATGTAACACCCTGATTTTAACCCTTATGAACTAGAATGTACTATGTAATTGTGACATTAGGATGGTGAGCTAGTAAAGTTGAAAAGGGGCCAGAGTGACTAGGAAATGTAATATTTATATATACATTAATAAAAAATACATTGCTAGCTGCAAGACGGACAAGGACAAGAGATAAAGGGCTATGATTCCATGAGAGAAGGGGATAAAGGGGCTAAGTATTTTTATTATATTTTATTTACCCATATTGGTTTTAATTAGGAAAAGTGGTGTCAGTTACTATTCTTCTATACTGTCTGAGTTTAAATTGACTCAGGGTTCATGTCTTTCAGGTTTCCAACAAAGCCTCTAAAACTATCGGCCCTCCCGGTGAACTAAAAGGAAACACAACACACAGAATGCACTGTGCATTCTCACCCGAGATAGATTTAATGGGTGGTTGTAAGACTCACGTGTTTATATCCTAGGGTTGAGTGTGAGATAAAGGAGATACATATTAAAACATTTATTATAACTTGTAAATGCAACATACTATTATTCACGATCAGGTAGTAAATCCAACAACTTATTCCCTTGCTATCACAATAGTATTTAAATAGGCAATATAATAACTCATCCATTCAACATAATAATAAATATTGAAGACATTAAAGACATGAATTCATTCATCACATAACACAGATGTTACCGTGGTTCACTCGCTCTTGGGCTACCTCCACAAAGATTTGTCTCTTGGATCTTTTATTATGATAGTTATGCATCTACAACGCCGCGTGCTTTACAATCCCCCATAGTCAGGTAAGATCTATATGAGGCAGACTAGATCGCACCAGGCTCCAAAAACTATGATCTAACCCTCAAGATCTACCTTTGTCTCCTCCTCTCTTAGCTCAACAACTTATACAAAATAGGTATTAGAGAAAACATTACATAATACATCAACTCATGCATAGCTACAATAACATAATACTTCTCCGAACAATACAAAAACCTGAACACCAAGCCCACTATAATACCTCAGTATCTATATTTATACCTTTTTGGCTCTTTATCCATTACAATACCTTACCAAAACCCTAACCGTACCGTCGTTAGGTCTTCCTCTCATGCGTGCATGTTGTTCTTCCTTCTAGTTTTTTCCTTCCTTGCATGTATGCATGTTGTGCTTCCTTCCAGCTGTCGCTTTCCTCATGCATTTGTTATTTCCCCAAAAACCCCCTTGATTTTCCACTTTGGCCTTTGTCTTGCCTCCAATAGGCCCCCAACACTAACATGTGGCTCATCCCAAGCCACCTAATCTTTGTGCACTCCCTTGATCTCCTTGGTGATCGCCTGGAAATTTTCCTTCAACCCTGCAGCCTGTGTCTGCGCCTGCCCAATATTCTCCTTGAGTGTGTCCACTATATGGTTTTTAATTTCATCGCTGATCAATTCCACACACTCTTCTTGGGTCCGTGCTACAAGTTCCTTGTCTTCCTCTGCTTGTGCGAGGACTTCTACTAACCGCTCCTATAGCGGTTCCATTTGAGCTTGACGCTCCTGTTTCTGCGTTTGCGGAGTAATTAGCTCTGCCTACAATCTCTTCATGTCCTGCATCCCTTTTACATGGTCTATGATTGGTATTGTCTTCTTCTTCTTCTTGAGCTCTTAGATGTTTGTGTTGATCCTTTCTTCCTCCTTGTCCCACTATTGGATCTGTTGATACTCCTCTAAGCTAGTCCAATGTTGCGCTTCTTTATTGAACAAGTTAGTTTTTGTGATGACCCGCTTCTCTATCTTCTGCAACTACACTGTTGCTTCCCTCTTCCTTTTCTCCTTCACTACTGGTGGAGTGGTTGGTATGAGCTACTCTCAGACATTCTCTATCTCCTTCTGATATTGATCAATTGCCTGTGCAATCCAATTGATATTTTATGCTGCTGTGATTTCCTCTCTCTGCGCAGCTTGTGGAATCTTTTCATAAGTTCCTTCTACTTTTTGCTCCAATCCTTTTATGCGCACCCTTTCCTCCTAGATCTCAGATTTAGCCTGATCATAGACTATTTCTAGCACATCCCATTTATTTCTTGCCTACTTCAATACGTTTAAGTCCTTGCGTGCTCGAGACTGCACCTCATGGTTCAGACTAACTTGCAACCTGTGTAGTGCCCCTGATGGTATCCTTGTCAACATAAGTTATATTTGGATTAATTCCTTCAAGGGTGTCTGCCCCACAATTTCATCCATGCGCAACATACTAGGGTTGATGTGGAATGTTACATGTGGCTGTATTATTGCTTGGATTGACTCTCATTCTTCTTCTTGCACTCTTCCTTCTATCTATGGTGTTGATGGTTTGATTCCCTTGATGTTTACTAGATGGCCCTCCCCTATTTTCTTGAGGAGCTGCTGCATGTCTCCCAATTTCTCTTCAATCCTATCCTTGTGGTGTGCGGTATGGTCAAAGTCCTCAAATAGACAATCCTAGACCATTCAGGCTATCTTCTCCCCATCATCGTCCATGATCATATACTCTAGAGGTGTTCTTTGGGCCTTTGATTTCTTCCACGCTCTTCTTGTCTACGTGGTTGGCCTCTTGTTTTCCCTTGCATCCTATGGGTTGGGACTTGCTGTAGTTTCTTGTGCTCCCTCAAACTGTTTCTATTGTTCTTTGGCCGGTTGCGTATTCTCCTTTTCCCCTTTTTGGGTCCCTATCTTTGTTGGCTCTTCATCTGTCAATGTTGTCCTTCCCTAGCCCATTCTTCATCTCTTGGGCACTTGTATTTCCGGAGGCTACTTTTCTCCTTGCTTTGTCTCTTCTTCTTATTTTCTTTATGGTACTTCTTGGGTGATGGCTGGAATCCTCCATTCATCATCCCATTCACTGATTACCATGTCGATGTCACCCTATGTGATACAACAATGCATTTTTAGGCACTTCTTATCACGATCCTTCATTGCCTATATTGTTGGCCCTTGACCAGGTTTTGTTGATATCTGGTCAAGTTTGACCTGTTTTTGGACTTTGATAGCCTGTCGAAGGAGGAGCGCAAGATGAAGCAGAGATCGCGGGATCTCAACCCCTTTTTGGTCCTTTTTGGGATGTGGGAATATGTAACAAGAATGGGATGTCGACCCATGGGTTTACCCATGTTTAGGCCTATTTTGTAATATATAAATAGAAGCTTATGATAGATAGAAGGGTGGTGCATCTATGTGATGTGAATGTATGCTAAGTGCAAGTAGAGTCTGTAAGTGCTTTGTGCATGACTATAAGAGACTTGCAGAGCTAAGTGCAGGTCCTTGTAGTAGATTGTGGAAGGCTTAGTGCTGTAATGCAAGGAAGAAGGATCTAGTGAGCTGCATAGATATTATGTCTTGTGCCGAGTAAGGGTTTTGAGGCTCTGTGCTTGTAACCGATTGACTGAAGACAATAAAGAAGAAGAGTTGGTGGATGTAGCTCTAGGGTGGGGGTGAACCACATAAATACTATGTTGTTATGATATGTTCTTGTCTTAATGTGTTTATGACTCTCTTGCTAAGTGCTTTGATATAGATAGATAGATCTTCTTATGCTTTGTGCTATGAATGTTAGATCTGACTTTTATGAAAGTGTTTAGTGCTTCTTCTACTACATCTGATCCATGTGTTTGTGCTAAGTGATTAACTACATTAGATCAATGTGAATGTTGTGAAGCTCTGCTTTATCAATGAAGTAGGTATTGATTGCATATTGAGGATCTGACGGTGCTAAGTGCTCTATTAAGTATCATAATCACAGATATGTGTCCCAGCTAAGGTTGCAGACACCTGAGTCTCGCAACCATCCATGCCTCTACCTCGGGTGAGACTTCATCTGCTTTACAGGTGTTGCTGAAAGGGATGATAGTTAGGGTTTTGTTGGTGCATTTTTGTAGCGTTGAACCCTGGATCTTCCCTTGTGCCAACAAATGGTCCCGTTGCTGGGACCTAAAACTATGATTGCTAGGAACTGAGAAAGAAGGAGCTTTGTGCAAAGATTCATCCTGAAGATGTGAAAGATATGTGCATAGATCTGTCACTCTAGTGCACAGTATTCTACTTGATTTATAAAACTCTATGATAAAAGAAAGAATCTCGATCTGAAGAAAAGAAGTTGGATATGAAGGAGACAAGCAAGATCTTAAAGCTTTGTGCTCTAAGAAAGGTAAAAGTGAGAATTTCTGATTAAAAGAGGTAAGATTTGCAAGCTTTGTGCTATGATAAAGGTAATAATAGTGAAAAGTTTTAGATCTGGAAGCTTTGTGCTTTGTAGAAGTAAGATAAGTGGAAATTTTTGTTTCTAGAGTATGGATCTAGGTATGTTTAATAGAGTCTGTCCTAGTTCGAAAACTAGGGTATTGATAGATGAAGGAAGATTTGATATTAATAGATCTGACAAGAATAATGAAAGATGTGTTATACCTATGCATAGAAAGAATGTTTGGACTAACAAATGGATGCAGGATCCTAGAGAGAATTTGTTGCAGTTTAGCTCCTATGCTCCTTGTGTGTAGTACAAGAGAAGATGGGGATCATTTAAAAGAAAGAGAGGATTAACCCTCTATTACAACTGTAGAAGACCAGGACATATTGCTAAGGAATGCCCTGGAAGAAGACCTAGCTGTCTTTGTTGCAAATCCATGGACCATGTAGTGTTGGATTTCCCTAGAATGACTGCTAAAGCTGAAAGAATGAATCTAAACCAGGAAAACCCTAAGGCAGATCCAGAAACAACAGAATCCCAGAAAGAATCAGAGAAAATATTGTTACAGATGAAAGAAACCCTGAATGACCACTGACATATCAGATTATCAAGGATATTCAAAGAAAAAGAATGCATTGTAGCAAGAATAGGAGACTTTGACATTGACTATGTTCTAGATGAGGAAACATAGGTGAATATCATGACATAAATAACTTGGGAAGCTATAGGGAAGCCTGCTATGATTCCTTCATTAGGAGGAATAGGATTATTCAGAAGAAAAATGGTAAACCTATGTGGGAAGCTCACTCAGATACCTATGAATGCCAATGGAACTTCGACAGAAGAAGATTTTGAGATTATTAAATTTATTGAAGACAACGCCCCATTTACCATGTTACTAGCCAGCCCTTGGATTGAAAGAGACCAGGCCAAAAGGAAAGAAGAAGATGCAGTGTTAGAACAATAGAATAAGGAATTGAACTAATTCATGACTAGAAGGATCACACACTTGATTGCAGAACATGAGAACATATCGAAGCTATTTAACACTAGAGACCTAGATGTCAAAGCTACAAGAACATTATAATACCAATAGAATACTGAAGTACTTATCCTAGAAAAAGAAGAGGTACTACCCCTGAATCCTAGGAAATAATTTCAACAACATGAAGTAACTATGTTAAGAAAGATAAGAATCAGAATGGAAAAAGGAATACTGAGATGAAGCTCACCAGAAAGAAGGATAGAAAGCTAAGTAAGAAGAGGACTAATATTGAAAAGTTATAGAAAGTCCCAGAGGGAACCTCACAGAAAGAAAATTTACAAAATTGGAGCTTCCTCGGGATATCAAAACAACGACACATTGCACTTCACCATGGTGAAGCAATATAGCCATTGGGGAACATTATAACCATTAGATCAATGCTCCAAACAGATAGAAAACTATTTATTTCCAGACAACTTGCCATCCAACCGTTGAGATCGCGCCATAACGGACATAACCGAGTTAATGAAGACCTCGTATCCATTGCAAGTGACCCGTTGTTGAGTTACCTATTTATCCCACCTCGCCACGCACAAAGAACACTTTTGCCAATTGAGAATTTGATCCCACAGACTATGTTGAGTTTATACCATGATCATCGTGATTCTTCTCTCTCTCTCGTTACTATGTCTAAGCTAGCCCCCCTGAACTTGATATTGTTAACCCCAAGCATGTATGTCGGATGAGTTGAGCGCTGCAAAAAGAGTTGTTGAGGAAGTTTTGATCAACCTTATGACTGAAAGAGTCATTTCAGAGAGAGGATTATCCACAGGTGTACAAGTATCATCCACAAGAGGACTACTAGCCTCTTTGTCAACTACTTGAGATGGACCATCCTAACCATCAGATGAGAAGTGAACTAATCACAGGGATAATCTCGCGAAAGCTAAGTTGATTCAGAGCATATTACCTACTTATATACCACCTTTGAGCGGTGTTGTAAACCGCGACAACGTACCTAGAGATTTTGAGTATGCCTTGGTCACTGCATACCTCCCGAAGGGGATATGTGTAGTTCACACATACCAAGATAAGATTGTAGAGTTTAAGTTTAGTGACTTCAGCCTAGACGACCGAAAATTTTACAACATGCTCGCCCTGCATAAGTAACTGACCAGAACAAAGAGAAAGAATTAAAAAATCGTCCCTCAGTCATGGACCCATAACCTTGCACAGTCCACCCTACTAAACATTTTGAATATTGTGCACTTCAGACGACACCAAGAGGTGAATTCATGTGTCAAATTTCTTCTGTCTTGTTATCATGGAGGTTATCTATGGTTAAACCATTGCATAACAATGGATCCAACGTTGATAAATAGGATCACAGGGCTAAGTATGGAAGGCCCTGACCCACATGATTTCTATTCTAGAAAAACAATGTATCATTCTTTAGCTCAAAGGATCAAGGACACCTACGACGATGTCAAGAAGTGCACGCGAGGCTACAAGGTAGCTTCTTTCCAGAATGGCACAGTGCACCTCACCTGTCAGTTGATCACAGAAAATTTAGTACATAAGAACCGACCCACCCAAGTGACTGGTTTTGTAGTCGACCTCGCAGGGAAGTGTGCGGAGGGCCTACAAATGAATTGGGAGAAGTACCTAGTGAACCAGTTAGAACTTGATTGCAGAGAAGACCAGGATCAAGGGTACAAATTCCACTTCAGCTGGTTATTGATCATGATTTCTTTCATTTCCTGGGATATGCCGGAAGGTGCAACCTTCCAGGACACCGAGCCCTTTGAACTATTGGGTGCAAAGGTTAGCACACTGTAGTATTAAAGCGACATGAATAAACAATGGCATTCCAATGTTGTATTTCACACATACTACAACCAGTTGAAGGTATCAATACAGTCTGTGCCTCGCATAACTCTGAATACTTTACACAGGTTCCGACCTTTGATGAAATTTAGTGCGGACCACCATTTTATTTACATCACAACGCACACTGGCGAGCACAAGAAGCAACTTCAATCCTATTACAAGCTAACGAAGGAGGACTTGGAGGAGATCACCAAGGACTGGTTGGCATACCTCCTCATTCTAGCAGAACTTGCAGAGATATCTAATATAAACAGTCTAGAAACTATGTAGGATACACTCGGGCCTAGCAGGATGAAGAAAACTGAAGAGGTTTAGGATTTAGACAATGCATATGTGAAGACTGCTTCCATCTCACCATAGTGAGGTGATGGTAGAGAGATAGATGGTGCTGAAGTTGAAAAAAAGAAAGGCGAGGTTACACCGCCTAGATATGAGGAGGACCCCTCGAAGAAAAGGAAGGTTTCCCCCCTGAAGCCTTCCACCCAGAAGAAATCGAAAGATTCTATGAAAAAATGTAGACTATCCTCACCTCAGATGACTTTGATTTCATTATAGTGGCCCTGAATGATGCTTTGTTGCAGATAGAAAAGAAACAAGAGGCTAAGTAGAAAGTGATGTACAATAGAATTGATATTAAACTCCAAGGAGTACAACAAGCACTACAGCCTAGCCGCGCAGTCTCCACTGCACCTCTTCCATTAGGAACACCAGAACTGGGAGATGAGCCAACTCAACTCTACCGAATAGCTGATACAAGCGAAGCTCACCTTCGACGAGCACAAGAAGAAACAATGCAAGGCACCCAATATTTGACACAAGTACAAGTAGTCCTTGTAGAGAAACATAGTACTACAAAATGGGATAATATTTCTCTCCAGGAAAAGTTTGACGAAGAAAAATACTAACTGCAGAAAGACAAGGAACAATTGCTCATGGAGAAACTCAAAGTAAAAGAAATGGTCAACAGAGCGCTTCGCTCTATGAGTGTCATAGAATTAAAGGCAAAGGATCAAGTCATGAAGCAAGTAGTGCAACTTGAAGAAGTGATCCAACAACTGCAACAACGCATTGCATATTTAGAACTATGCACTGTGCTCGAGACTCCATAGAACATAAGGGACCAACGAGAATCCACTGCCCGCAACACAATTGATAGAGTGAAGGCCCTTACCTTAGAATGCAAACAATTCACTGATCATAGTGCTTAGATGTATGAGAAACCTTCTGAGAACCTAGAGTTGTAGGCAGTAGAGTCATAGCTCCAGGAAGCAAAGCAGCATGCAAAAACACTACAAGCACAGATGAAGTCTCTGTCAGCTATGGAGAGAATGAAGAGATCTCAAGAGCAACAAACTTCCCAGCAACAAATCCATAATATCCAGTGCAGAGTTATAGAGATAACTCAAAGAATCCAACTGGTACAAGATAAGGCCTATCAGTTGTTTACAGAGGTAGAAGGCCAGGGTGCAGAACTGGAGCAGGTTAGAACCGCGACATAACACTTCTTGGAAGGACATGTGAATGATGCATTCATTCAAGAATTTACTGAAAAAGAGAGCATAGCACAACAACAAGTCGAAGCAGTTTGAGCCAAGCTCGAAGCATTCGAAGCATAACTTCCTACATCAGAGAGACTCGG
>JASDQU010207662.1:0-14503 GCA_032191745.1 Picea mariana | reverse complement strand
GTAGGTATTGATTGCATATTGAGGATCTGACAGTGCTAAGTGCTCTATTAAGTATCATAATCACAAATCTGTGTCCCAACTAAGGTTGCAAAATTTGAGTCTCACAACCACCCCTGCCTCTACCTCGGGTGAGACTTCATCTGCTTTGTAGGTGTTTCCGAAAGGGCCGGTATTTAGGGTTTTGTTGGTGCGCTATTGTAGCGTTGAAACTTGTGTCTGTGCCCTGTGCCAACATGTATTCACATTGTGTGTCATGTTGCCTGGATATTGGTGATGTTCCCATATCGTGCGACAACTTATGATATGATTCTCCACATCTGGGACATGGATTCTTGTAGGTCACATAGGTATCCTTCAAAGATGGACCCGTTATCCTTTTTTCTCCTCGACTCTGGCCTTGCTCTGAGAAACAAATAACTTTCTCCATGATTCGGTTTTGGTCCAGTACAAAAAACTACATACCTTGGCTCTCTCCATCCCATGAAGGCTATTAGTGTGATCAATCATGAATAGTTGAACTCTGTCCCTAGATCCTGTGCATCCTTGCAGTCATCCAAGAACAAGTTCAAGAGATACGGTGCCCATATCATTCAGGTGACTTCTGCGCACTGTGCTTCAACTACAACAACTTCATTTAGGACTCCCCCCCTATGACATTTTATTAGTAGCTTGCAGGCTAAGATTTTGGTGCCCAATTATGTTGCGGCACTGTTGATTCATTTGATAATGATCCCTTTTGTCCCCCTGTCGGTGCCATACTTCTTCTTCATCTCTTTTGCTAGCGCTTTCTCCTTGTTTTTGTCATCCATTAACAACACGTGATACATACCCCGAATTGGTAACCCTGTTATTTTTGCGATAAGATCAACGTCTATCAAGATGCGCTTGTCCAACCACATGTCCCTGCCATGTGTGACTGCTAAAATCTATTTGATGCATGCAATTTTGTGTTGAACTTTACCAAAATTTGGTAGGTCCAACATTTCGAGAATTCCTATTTTCTGCAGTCCAGCTGCCCACTGTAGTGGCTAGTTGATCAGTTCTCCAACCCAATTTGTGCCCATAGTCTGTAAAAATACTTTCTTCGCAAGTTATGGAAATTTGTCCTCGTATATGACATCATGGTCAGAGTATTTGAGATTCTTGATATGGCCTAGTAGTTCTGGTCCTACCTATACCCACTCTAATATGCATGGTAGAACAATTTCTAGTACAGGTTTCTTGCGAGGTGACCTGGGTATCTGTATCTTGTCTTTCTTTGTCGGTGGTGGCAGGCTTGAAGTTCCAGTGGCTTCCGATTGTTCCTCTGTATACCATTCCGTCCAATCTGAGGCATCTGGTGGTCTGATATGGTCTTCTGCGACTCGTTTGGCTTAACTACTGACTCTCAGATCGACATCATTCCATTAACTCTCGTAGTTTCTTTGACGTTTTCTAGTTGCACCTCCTTTAAGGTTTTTGTTTCCTAGTTTTGTGGCTCCTATGTTTTCGTTGGTATCTCCTTACTCATGTCCTCCAATGTTGGCTATTGGGTTTCCTCCACTATCAGTGTGGGGTTCAATGGCGTTGTGTGTGGAGATGGGATTTATTCGACATTGACAATTTCTGGTGGCTGTTGTTCACCCTCTTCTACTTGTCCTCATGACCTGGTCTGAACTCTGGTTTTTCTAGTGGTCTGGCTCACTTCTTCTTGCTTGGGTGGTGCCAAGGTGGTGAATTTCAAATATCCACTGGATTCAAACGGTCTCTGTGATCTCTGCAAAGTCACACTGTGCTCTTTCGCTTCTGTCCTTCTCTGCTTGTTCTCTTTTCATGAATAGACTAATGTCTCCTGCGTTCATGTGTTGTATGGATTTTCCATGAAGCTTGTTGAGGACGCTTCCTTGATTATAGGTTTAATGCACCTTAATTATTGGTTCAGTGCATCTCCCATGGGTTTGTACTTTCCATTACTCCTTCTTTTCCGACTCCAGTTGGTGCGATTAATGTGATGTCCCATTGATCCTTTCCAACCTTCAATTTTTCCTAACGTTGTCTTGTTGTACCGCTTTGCCGACTTTCCTTTTCCCACTCGTTTCCCTATTTATGTGAGCATTGTCCTTCTCCTTGTCGAGGTCGTGTCTCTAAATTCGTGTGGCCTTTCTACCTCTTGTGCACTACATCCTCTGTGGTTATTCCCTTTTGGTCCTTTTTGGACTTCTATTCTCTCTTATTTTTTTTACTGCGCGGTAGCTGGTCGACTATCCTTGTAGAGATTCAACCGGCTCCCATTAATCATCCCTACGAGTTATGCACCTGATAAGTCTCTTAACTTTACAAATCCTCCATCTGTCACAGAGTTTACCTCGTACTGTCCTAACCAATTCATTCTGAGCTTTTCTGGGTGATGAAACAATTTGCTGTCATACATCAATAATAGGTCTCTTTCTTTGAACATTTTCTTCTTTACGTGTCTATCATGCCAATATTGATCTCTTTCTTTTTGAAATTTTTGGTGGAATCCTGCCAAGATTCAATCTTCCTCCATGGTCATTAACTGATTTAGTCTCTTTTGTATTGCACCCCATTCTTTCATTTGTGTGATGGTTGCTACGCACAAGCTTGGTACTAAAAATTCTAATGGAACCACTGCTTCTTGGCTGTAAACTAGTTTAAATGGTGTGTGCCCTGTCAAATTTTTGCACATAGTCATGTATTCCCATAATACTACTGGTACTTTGAGGTCCCAATTATCCCTATTGAAGTTATAGATCTTTGTTAGTGCGTTCTCCAGAATTTTGTTCAATGCTTCCACTGTGCCATTTTCCCGTGGGTGATATGGTGTGCTCTTTTGGTGATGGAATTCAAAATCTTCAGTCATCACACTGATGGTGTTGTTTATAAAGTGCATTCCTTGGTCACTCATAAAAATTCTTGGACATCCAAAGCGAGTAATAACTTGTTCAAATAAAAACTGCGTTGTTGTTTCTACGCTGCAATCCTTCACTGGTGCGGCTTCCACTCATCTTGTTAGGTATTCCATCGTGGTGATAATGTACCTAACTCCTTTTCTTTTTGATGGTGGGTTGATTGGTCCCACAAAGTCTATTGCCCACTTTTCGAATGCCTATAATGTTACTTGTGGTTGTAATGGCCTCTCGTCTCTTCTATTGGGTTTGCCTACCCTTTGACAAACATCACATGTTTGACAATACTCCTTCGAGTCTCTGTGAATCGTTGGCCACCATAGTACTGCGCGCAATACCTTCTATGTGGTATCTTTACCTGCATAATTACCTCCTGCTATTCCTTCATGGGATTCTGCTAAAACTCTTGGTATTTCATTCTCTAACATGTATATTCACAAGATGCTATCTGCGCCCATTTTGTATAACTGTCCTACAATCAGTTGATAGTCGGCAGCGCAGACTACCAAGTTTTTCTTCTTCACAGTGTTGTATTCTTGTGGTGCAGTACCTATGCTCAAGTACTGCATAATATCTATGAAGTGCTCATCAAAAATCTGTACTGAGAATAACTGTGCATCCAGAAAGTTGTCCTCCAAGTTTGTAGGTTCTTCTCCATTGGTGACTCTTGATATATGGTTAGGTCCTGCATTCAATTTTCCTAGCTTGACTATTAATTCAAAGTCAAATTCTTGAAATAGTAGTAACCGACGACATATTCTTCCCCCCAACACTGGCTTGTTGACTAGGTATTTCATGGATGAGTGATCTATGAACATATTAAAATGTTTTCCCAGTAAGTAATGTCTAAATTTATGCAGTGCATAGACCATCGCTAGGTCTTCTCTTTCTGTCGTGTTATAGTTCCGTTCTAAGTTAGATAGTTTTCTGCTCGCAAATTCTATCGAGTGATCCAAGTCTCCCACTCCTGGATGATCTTAGATAGCTCCAAGTGTTAAGGTTGATGCATCTACATGCACGTGGAATGTCTTCTTCTAGTCTGGAAATACTAATATCGGTGCAGTAACCATATTTTCCTTCAAGGTGTCCAAACCGTGTTGACACTTCTCATTCCACTAGAAATTTGTGTCCTTTCTTAACAACTTTTCCATTGGTGCAGTAATTTGTGCATATCCTTTGATAAATTTCATGTAGTATCCCATGTGTCCCAACGTCTCTCTTAACTGATGGACTTTTTTTGGCGGTTGTAAGTTAACAATTACTGCAATATTTGCGGGATCTACTAATAAACTCTTTTTACATACTATCTGGCCCAATAGTATCCCAAACGCTGTTACAAATATGCATTTATTTATGTTCAGTGATATTTGGCACTGTCTGCATCTTTCTAACATTAGGCGTAAGAATTCTACTTGGAATTTCAACAAACTGTAGACTGTCCAATCATCCAGGTATACTTCGAGAAACTAGTGGATGAATTCCTTAACTGCAGCAACGAATACTCTAGAAAATATTGTTGGTGCATTATTCAGTCCAAACATCATGACTGTGTATTGGTAAGATCTTGATTCTATCACAAATGTGGTCTTGTGTCTATCTTCCTATGCTATCTTAATCTGATGGTAGCCTGATAATCCATCAGTGAATGAGTAAGCTTCATTTCCTCCTACATTCTCTAATACTTTGTCTGTTAACGGTGTAGGGAATGGGTCATGTAGTCATGCATCGCTCAACTTCCTCAAATCAATGCATATCCCGATCCCTCCTTGTTTCTTGTCTTGTACTACCATCGAACTTATCCATTTTGATTCTTCAACCGATTCTATGATGTCAACTTCAAGCATTCTGTCGATCTCAGCTTTGACTTTCTTCTTATATATTGGGTTCAGTCTATACGGTCATTGTCTGATCGATCTTACTTCCAGTCTGAGTGGTATCTTCATTTCTCCTAGCTCTTAGGCTATGCCCTTCATTTCTATAAATGTTGTGGGAAATGGGTCATTGTACTCGCGTAGTAACTCTGTTATGCTTTCTACTCTCTGCTCATCCCAATAGTCTCCAATGATGGCCATTTTGGGCTACTCAACTCTGCCAATATTGATTTTATTTACTTTTATTGGTGTGGCAATAACTTATGATTCTATAGGTGGACCTTCCACTTCTCTTTCTCCTTCTGCTTCTTCAATATGAATGTTGCATGGATCGTCTTCATCCAGTGCTTCTTCTTGTACGTGGTAATAATACAACGGTTCATTGATTGTCTATTTGTTCCACCGTTGTTCTTCTGTGATCAGTTCAAATTATGGTTCTTTGATGAATATCACTCCTCTTATCCGTTTAAGTGAGACATCTATGTTGGGGTTCTCATGCTTGAATGAGAAAGTGACTGTAAAATTTTGTTGCAATGTCATATAGGTCGTAGTTCCCTTACACAATTCTTGGTCTATATACCAATTTGTTGGTTTTCCCTTTAGGGTGTGTATGAAGTGATGAGGCCATTCCTATGGGGGTGTCAATTTCCACAGCATTTGACACTTCTCCAAGTGTTCCGCTGGTGCCCCTTCTCCATCGTATTTCTGTTGTTTGTTGTTTTGTTGTTCTGCGCCGAACCTTATGTGTAGTAACAACTTACATTGGTACCAATCTTTGATTGTCTCTTTGTGCGCACCCCACCATCATGCGGCTGTGGCCTTGAGTGATAAATCAAGTGCTAACAGTCTCTAGTTCTCTAACACTATGTCTTCGTACTGTATCAAGAATGTTTCTAAATCATTTATTCTGTGGAAACTGGGTGGTTCTCTAATTTATGTGCCTACCCATCTTACTGCACATCCTATTCGTGCACATCTTCTCGTGGATACTTTGTGTAGCCTTTGTTTCCAGTTTTATAAACTGGTATCTGAGTCTGTTGCAAATGAAGTAATGCTTCGCCAACTGAGTATCTCATATGTAGTTGGTTTTACATAATCCTCATCGCACGCAACTGTTCTGTACAACTGGTCGATTTCCTCTAAGTCTAGGCAAGTAGGTTTTGCAAACCTCTCCCATTCTGATGGGTCTAATGGCATGATGACCCTATATTCTTCTGACTCAAATGTCATTTTTCTGGTCTTTAAGTTGATTATGGCCTGGTTGTCAAATGCCCAATCCATACCAAGCAACATTGGGTAAGGTGTTGTGTCTTCCACTATTTCAATAACTTTAAAATCTTCTTTCATGTGCACTCCATCCAGGTCTACTGTCACTCCTTTCAGTCTACTGATTGGTAGGAATCTATGTTGGTTTGTTAGTTTTAATTGAACAGGTGAATATCCTAATGTTGGCTCTCCCATGCATTGCCATGTCTTCTTTAGTAGTACATTGACTTCAGATCCTAGGTCCAATATGATGTCTCCCATGTTGAAATCTACGATTTTGGCATTCATTCTGAATTCCCTACTAGTTCTTCTCCTTGTATGTCAGTGATTGACAGTTTTTGGTTCTAGTTTTTATTTCGTCTCCATACTACATTTTTCTAATATGTTTTGCAATATTTTCATAGATGATGGATCATTTAATACGTTTACACATGATTGCAAAAATCCTTTGATTATACTTACTTTTCCCATGGGTTGCATTTCTTTGGTATGATCCAATAATGAAGGTAGCTCGTACTCTGGTTCTTCCTTATTTTTCTGCGTAGTTGAAGACAACGTTGTGTCTTCCTTATGAAATTCTTGTCTAGCTTCTGTAAATATTGCCTTCTCGTTCTACACATCGAATTGTCTCATTGGTTCGATTTTCTCCTTGACCCATTGGTTTGTGTTGGTTCTTGTCAAACAATGTCGTCGTTTGTTTTAGCTCCTCCATGAGTAACTATATTGATGTTCTGTCCTTCATCCCTGGCTTCGACGAAAATCCACTGAACATTTTAGTTGTTTTGGTTCCTCTTTTCCTGGATCTTTACTAGTAGTGTCGGACATTCCTCTGTATCATGGTCTGATGGGCAACAATACATACAAGTCACTGGTGGAAGTAGACATTCTCTTGCATAATGTCCTGGTTTCTGACAATTGTGACATACCACTGGTCCTCTACCCCATCCGAAAATGCTACAGTCTCGTCGTCCACCTATGTAGCCTGCTCAATCTCCTCTTGACGCATTATACTGAGGTGCCTAATTATACTGTGTGGTATTGTACTGAGGTTGTGACATGTTGTACTGTGGTTGCGCATTGTTTTATGGTTGTTGTGTAGTATTAGACTATGGCTACGTAGTGTTGTATGGAGCTGGAACTTGATTAAATTGTGGCACTGATTTCCCAGTCATCATTTCGACCTGCACTCTGTATGCATCGAATGTCCTTTCTCACATCAACTCCATAGTTCTACAATATTTGTCATCGTGACCCACTGAGTTGCAAAAGGTGCAATATGAGCTCTTTGGGACTGTCTGGTATTTCTACATCATCGTGCAGTGATAAGGGTCATGACCCAGTTTCTTGCAGATTTCGCACCACAATCCTCTTGTTGGTAGTGGATTCAACATTCCTGCTACCATATATTGTGCGAATGTTGGACATTCATTATTGTGGTGTCCTTCCATCCTGCATGTGGTACACCAAATGACTTCTCGTTTTTCCTTGTTCTTATTCTGGTTTAGCTTAAATGTTAATTTATTTAAATCTTCCTTCAGTACTTCGATAGCTGGGTCTGTCTATTGATACTGATTTTCTTCCAGTTGTAAGCCTATCTGCAGATCTTTTGCCTACATTTGGAACTTTTGTTGTCGCAAAGGATATTTTAAGTGTGGTAATAGTGAATTGACAAATAAGTGTCTATGATGCATCTCGGTCATGAGATACTTCAACTTTCCCTTCAGTCGCTTGAATCTCTGATCAATCTCCCATACAGACTCTCCTGGTTTTTGTCTTATTTTGATCATCTTGTTCATGTATTGATCCTCTAAGATCAGCTTCTGGAACTCATTTATCAGTAACTTCTTAATGTCTGACAATGTCCTTGTTGTCCCAGAGGCACTGTTTGCATCTAAACTCTTGTACCAGTCTAGTAAATAGTCTCTTAGCGTAATAGATAACTGCACAAGTTTGGTATCATCATCGGTGATCTTCTTTGCTTCCCAGATATTTTCACAAATGAACAAATGTTTCTTAGGGTCTGCTGCTACTTCTCCTCAAAATTATGGTAACCTGATGGTGGGATCCTGTCCTGCCATTCCAAATGCTGAACTACCACCTCCGCACGGTGTAGATACTTGACTAGTGTCGCCTGAACTGGATCCTCTAGTTGTTGTTCCTTGTGTGGATGTAATTCCTACTATCTGATTGCTTCTGAACTTCAGTTGTCCAAATAGTGTTGTTCTCTTTGGTGTATTAGTCGCACATGGGTTTATGGATTCCACACTGACATTAATATGGATAGGATGGTTTCCTTCTCTTCCCATTCTTGGATCTCTTGTCTTCCTCTCATATGTTGCGTGGAGGATATCCTCAATCTGCTCCATATCCCGAAGATCCTCTACCTCTTCCTCATCACTCACCAAGCCTTCCCTTGTGGCTATATCTCTCTTCTTGGTATTCAACTTGTATTGGTAGGGAACTCTGCTACACATCTTTTCGGTTGTTTCCAACATCCACCGGATCTGGTCGTCGTCCATCATGATCAGGTCCAAGGGTTCCTCCTTTCCCTTATCCTGTCCTCCTTCCATTTCTCCTTTATTTTTTAGTGCTTCCCCCTTCCCCCATGCATGCATGGAAGTTTAGCTGTCTGATTCCATTGTCATTACACCTTTGTTATATAACAATATCTTAACATAAGTATACATGGATTGAATGTACCTTCCTCTAGGTCCGCATAGAAACTATTTCTCCACTATGTTGTACGAATTCACTGTGTCTACTACAAACTCTATTATAAAACCTACCACAACATTGTCCAACCAAATATCGACTGTGAGAGTGAACTTGTTGTTCACCTATTGTAACTGCTCAATTTGTACTAGGTTCCAATCTAGCTGTCGAATCCAGTTTGTTGCGTGGTTATCCTTCAACCTTAGTATCAAATCCTACAATAAGTGTGGAAAATTGCAGAAAACAACTTCATGTAAATCAATAAACATGTATTTCTCAAGATATTTATGGGGTGTTATTCTAGGGTTTCTATTGTCTTTATGTGAAAACTCTATCTCTTTAGTTCTTATCCAAGTTTTGATCTTTGCTTTTGTGGGATTCCACGGTCTCAACATCCCCTTCTATTGTCTCATTGATTTTTTCTTTTCTTCTTTCTTTTCTCAGTCAACTTATCTCATCTACTCAACCCTGTCCCGTTCCTACCAATGACAACATAACCATTTATTGGTTACTATTGTTCTATACTGTCTAATTTTAAATTGACCCAGGGCTCATGTCTTTCGGGTTTTCAACAAGGCCTCTAAAACTATCATCCCTCCCAGCGAACTAGAAGGAAACACAACACACAAAATGCACTGTGCAGTCTCACCCGAGATAGCTTTAAAGGGTGGATGTAAGACTCATGTGTTTACAACCTAGGATTGAGTCTGAGATAACGGACATGAATATTAAACCATTTCTTATAACTTGTAAATGCAACATACTTTTATTCACGATCAGGTAGTAAATCCAACAACTTATTCCGTCGCTATCGCAACAATATTTAAACAGGAAGTATAATAACTCATACATTCAAAATAATAATAACTATTAAAGACATTAAATACATGCATGCATTCATCACATAACACATATGTTACTGTGGTTCATTCCCTCCTAGGATACGTCCACAAATATTTGTCTCTTGGCTCTTCTATTATGATAGTTCTGCATCTACATCGTTGCTTGCTTTACAATCCCCCATAGTCAGGTAAGATCTGTATGAGGTGGACTAGA
The DNA here is from genome assembly GCA_032191745.1 of Picea mariana. Taxonomy (NCBI): domain Eukaryota; kingdom Viridiplantae; phylum Streptophyta; class Pinopsida; order Pinales; family Pinaceae; genus Picea; species Picea mariana. The sequence continues at coordinate 4,692 of JASDQU010207662.1, read as the reverse complement.
TCGCATCAGGATCCACAGCCTGTGATCTAACCCTGAAGATCTACCTTTCTCTCCTCCTCTCTTAGCTCAACAACTTATACAAAATAGATCTTAGAGAAAAACATTACATATCGCATCAACTCATGCGTAGCTACAATAAGATAATACTTCTCCGAACAATACAAAAACCCAACCACCGAACCCACTATAATACCTCAGTATCTATATTTATAAATTTCTGGCTCTTCAGCCATTACAATACCTTACCAAAACCCTAACCCTATTGTAGTTAGGTCTTACTCCCATGTGTGGGTGTTTTTCTTCCTTCCAGTTGTTTCCTTCCTTGGATGCGCGCGTGTTGTGCTTCCTTCTAGCTATCACTTTCCTCATGCATGTGTTCTTTCTCCCAAAACCCACTTGATTTTCCACTTTGGCCTTTGGCTTGCCTCCAACAAGTGGTTATATGCTTCTTGGGAGGAAGGCCATGTGGTTCTTGTTTTCATGTAATTATATAAACATGCCTTGTGGGTTGTTTTGGGGGTTCACTTGTTCTTCTCCATTCACTCTTAGACCCTTCTCACTCTTTCATTTTTTGGTGCCTCATTCTTGATAATTCATGTGCTCTTGGTTTGAGCATGGAAACGAATGGATGGAAGAGGAGAGCCATTGTTAGATGGCTATAATAAATTATTGATCATTCTAGGAGGAAATAGATTCCTAAGTGCATGAGATTGATGGCAGTTCGGAAAGAACTGTCCACAACTGAGAATCCTTGGAGTTTCTAGCAGGGAGATTTCATGACCAGTAGCCCTGGAGCCCTGGAGAGAAATGGAACAACCTAAGGGATTTCATGGAAGATAAAGGTGTTCATTTATTTGGGTTATGTAGGTTGAAGAGGAAAGAGAGATGAAAATTAGGATTTTCTGTGGTTGGGAAACCATGAGATCTTGTTAGCTAACCAGTGTGTTTTTTTAGATTTGGCCTAGGACCCATCGTCCTTTTGGATTCATGTCCCTAGCTCGGGGGTGACCTTCTATTGAAAGTAAATGAACAATAATTTCTATGGTTGGAAGGAATGTCCTTGGTCTGCAACTAGTTGGTGAATGTTTACTTGCAAAAGATAAGTGCTCTCTATGTTTTATGTATAATGTATATTCCACTATGTATTTAATTATCTCTGAGATGTATTTATGTGTGCATGATTTCTTTATATTTTTTGTGCATGGCACACTGCGTATTTATTTTATGTTGTAGCATGGATCTTAATTAATGCATTTGAGTCTTTCATGCTTATTTTTGAATTAATTATTATCAGAATTCAAAATCGATTTTGAAGTGTGTTTTAAAGTAGCATGGCCAACCTATGGGTGGTTGGGTATGTTACAATATATGGCTCATCCGAGAGTAAAAAAAATGAACATAAATTTAAAACCTTTATTTTTCTATAAAGGTATGAAGAAATCTATAGTGAATTTATGGCGATGTGTCTTGAATATCAGCTAGTGAAGGCTAAGCGTAGGTATCCAACAAGAATATTATAGCTACATGAAATACCATAATCCAAATGGGAAATAATTTTGATGGAATTTGTAGTTGTATTACCATTGACGACTAGGAGACATGACTTGATTTTTTTTGTAGTAGACACTTTGATGAAAAGTGCACATTTTATTCCAGTACAAACCATGTACCAAGTACCTGATATTGCAAGCAAATTTATTAATGCGATAGTAACACTTCATGGTGTGCCTAAAAAGATAATTTAAGATAGAATAGTAGTATTTACAGGAAGATTTTCAACAAGTTTTTAGGATGATTTGGGAACACAATTAAATTTTAGTGCCACATATCACCCTGAGATTGGTAGATAAATAGAAAGAACAAACCAAATATTGGAAGACATTTTAAGGATGTATGTCATGGATCAATTGAAACATTGCGAATAATTTCTACCATTTGTCAAATTTTAATATAACAATCATTATCAAAGTTCTATAAATATGGCACAATTTGAGTTTTCGTAAGAGAGACCATGTAGAATACCTCTTAGTTGGGATAGCCTAGAGGAAAATGTTACAGTTGGATAGAAAGTGATTAAAAAAACAGAGAAAATATGAAAAAAATTAAAGGAAGAATAAAGGAAGCACAAGATAGATATACAAGTTATGCATATGTTCAGAGAATCAATCGAAGTTATGAAGTCGGGGACATAATGTTTTTTCGGGTGAAGCTGCAAAAGAGTTCAATAAAGTTTGGAAAGGAGAAAAATTATCACCATTATACATTGGACCTTCTAAGAATGGTGAGAAAAAGGGACTGGTTGCATATCGTCTTGCTTTATTTTCTTCTTGTTTATCTAAAAGACTATTTTAAGGTCTTTATGATAACATCATGAGGATAAATTCTCCTGCATTTTTATAGAGGTGGTACTCCTCTTTCTTGATACATGGAAGATTTTTATTTTGAACTTAAATGCATGTAATAGAAAATCTCAACAAATATTCTAATGAGACCATTATGTATATAATCTTATATACAAATATACAAGTTTTTGTATACAAATGTACTTGTTAAGCATATCATATCATTCAAGAAAAAGAGATAAATATGTATGCAGATATTTGTATCTACAAGGTTTGGAGTCTTCTTTCAACAAATACTTTTCCTTCCTTTTGAAATGATGTGAATCCAAAATCAACTATGACTTTGTAAGATGAACTAAAAATAAAATGGATAGGTCATCACAGAACTTTACATGACCACTTCATTACAACTCAAAAAATATTTTGATGGACAACAGATTTGAAATCTCATGCTTTTCACTCGAAGTATGAAAAACCACTGATGTAGTTCTTTGAAATAGTTCTTGGTGGAAGAAACTTATAATAATATCCCAAATGTAACAAGTTTAACAATGTATGAAGCAACCTCAACATTATCTCAATGAAAATTAGATAAATTGAATTAAAATGCATTTGCTTTTCTACAAGCATGGATTTTACTCCTCTAGACCTAAAATATCATGAGAAATGAATGAGAGACATTAGAGAAAGAGATAATCAGACTCAAATCTTCTTGTTTCCAATCATACATGGAAAACCCAATGGAAATAATAAAGAAGAAAGAAAAAATGAGGAAGAAATTTTTGCCGGATGATTCACAAAATCTTGCAAAGACAAAACTTGCTTCATGTAAACTCTCCACCATTGCAAAAAATCCCAACTACCAACCTTTTGAATATGCCTCCTTTCCTCTTCTGTAATATCCTCTTCACCTTCTTGAAACTGTTTTTTAATTAGGGTCTTATTTTCCTTTTGTAAATTTGAACTGAGATATTCATGCCATTTATTGAGACCCACTTTAGAAGCTCAAGAATTTCTTTCAATAAACACTTTTCCAAAAATAACTCATCGCCATGATAGAAAATACTCCCAACTACAATTTACTTTTTTTGGCATGCTGAAAGGAAATTGATTAACTACTTGATGGAAAATAAATTAACTAAGTCCTCAAAATCAGAGCCTAATCCTTTCCAAGATGATCCCTATCATTACTCCAAACAACAATTGCAATCATTGTTTTAAGCACATAATTAAATACAATCATATGTGAATAATAAATTGACTGATTGAATAAATACAATCCATCCTGAATAATTAACAACATAAACGAATTGAAGCACACAACAAATAATTAACAACTCGCATAAATAAATCATGCAATGAGAAATTAAATAAAACTAGCTAAACTAGACACCAATTTGTTCTATTGGAGTGGGCCCTACCTCCATAGAACATAGTGCTAATATTATTCTATATCAACACTTACAACATGAATTAATTAAATTAATTAAACTAATCAAAATAAATCAATCTATTACAAATATACAAAGAAAATAGATTAAATTAATTAATTAAATCAGACACAGTGAAAATTATAAAACTACAATTAAAAAAATAAAATAAAAACTTGATGAATTATTCCATTGTCATTTGGACATTTCTCTAAGAGTCCTCCCTGAACAATGGAGAGAGTGCTCTTTTTTGTACATAGATTGAATGGAAACTATAAATAAAAAATATCTAAATAAACCTACTCATGGATTTAATAGATCCATAGTGGTTACAACAATTCCTAAATAATAAATAATTTCCAACTAATAATTAACAATTAATAAATAACTCCAAGATCTTTTTCTAAAAAATAGCAAACAATAGATAACTTCCAAGATCTTTTTCTTACAATTAAAAAATCATAAATAACTCCAAGATCTTTTCCTAAAAATTTCCAAGATTCTTGGTTCACCACTCAAAGTGATATTTTGTCTTGGAATTGCAAATTTATCTTCGTATCTTTGATCTTCTTGGACTAATATTATTGTTGAATAAATCCATAAATGAGAAATATGTGATAGCATGGCTCACAGTTTCGATGGGTCAAGGTTCCTTCGACGAGTTGCAACAACATGAGTTGCAACAATGAGAGTTGTAGCAACTATACTTCAAGCGAGTTGCAACATAGGTGGAGTTGCAACAACTTGTTGGCAGCCAATTCAATTTTTTCAATTGCCCTAAAAGCTGCCTACACCTATTGTCTCCTAAACGACAAGTCATCGTCGCATTTTGCAACTAGACATTTTATTTATTGCGACGATTGCAATTTGGTTTCGATTCAGTTTTCACAACTGAAAGTGTGAAAACCCCTCCATCGTTA
>JASDQU010207661.1:13985-25051 GCA_032191745.1 Picea mariana | reverse complement strand
TGCATAATCCTTTATGAGCATTCATGATTCTCTAGGATATTGGCACGATTTTCTGCTAGCATGTTTACATATATGTGAATGATTTTTGACCTTGACATGCTTTGCATCATTTTTGTATTAGCTGTCTCCATTGGTGTGATTCTTTCTGAGCTGAGATTTCAACCTTCTGTGTATATAATTGATGTCTTCCTGTTATCATATCTTAGAGCTTCCATTTCATCACACTAGTTTTAGCTTGCAATTTAATCAACCATTTCAAATAACCCGTATTTGTATTTTTTCCTTGAGAAGACACGACTGAAGGCCAGAGGTATCTCCTAATAGTCCTTTCATAAACATTCCAACCTTGGCATTCTCATGAAAACATATCTTTGGCTCTGGAAAAGCTTTAGTATCCATTTTGCACTTCAAAGAATTTGTGCATGGTCATTGTTGAGGTGAGATTGATTCCTGTTTTCTGACCATTCAGGAGTGTATCAGGAAATTGGAGGAATAGAACTATATATGTCTATGACTGTTAATTATAAGGCTTTCAGGTCCCTTGTGACTGAATTCAAAGAGGATATGGCACGGGAGCTGAAAGTTGCTGTTTATCAGGTGAAACAGAAACCCTACCAATGAAGAGAAAAAATAGTTAGATGAATGTTTTCATTAGTCAAAAGCATCCTTGATACACGTTGACAGTTTAAAAAATTTACTGTTTAGAAGGAAATCATAGATTATTCATTTCATGTTTTCAAGAGTGACAATTTATGGATATATTTTTTGGCAAACATGAAGCAAACACAGGTTAATATTCTGAATGTCAGCGACAGAGGAGATACCTTACAAATTGAATGGGCCGTTTTGCCAGCTGACACTAGTAATTATATGACAAACAGTACTGCTGAGGTTAAATAACTGAATTCTTGTCTTTTCCAATTAAATGTATGATGAATGAGGATGATTGAACAGTACTCCAGATTATTCATGTATGTTGAGAAGTTTAGTTTTATAGACTGATGAAATAAGTTGTTCTTTTTCTTGTTTTTGTGTACCTGTTTCCTTTTGTTCAACTGTTATTGATTTTCATCTCTGCAGACAATCATCTCCCTTTTAAATGGACATCAAGTTCACCTTCGTGATGCCTTCGGAACTTACCATCTATTGAGCTGGAAGATTTTGCCACCTTCGAAAAGGTATAGTAGTGGTGTTTGTAAATAATTCAAAATATATTGTGGCTAGTTGTTTGTTATGGTTTTACTTGAGCTGTAACTGAGTTTCATGCTTAACAATCAGATAAATTAAGAACAGTGGACATAAACTTGTTATTTCTATCTGTTAAAATTGCATAACCAAGGCAATTTATGGATAATCTAAGTAAACCTGAAATCAAGATCTGATTTGAAGTAAAATTTAAAAGACAACTTTCTACTTGCAAATGAGAGACAAATTGATAAAATACAGCTGGCATGACTCAGTTACCTCCATTTATAGTTGATTGTTTTCAGGAATGATGGAAGGCAATTAAATATTTGTTACCAATAATCTGCATGTGAGGTTGGTAGTTGATGCTACAAAAGAGAAACACTGTAGTTTGGTGATCCTAATTGACTTTATCTTAATAAAACAATATGGAAATTTTGCAGAGATAAAAGTAAACAGTGTTGAGAGTGAATCCACTCAAAGTTACAAGTTTTGAATGATTGTTAAAAATAATTAATCAAGACATAATACATGTGCAAACGACTTAAATAAATAAGAGAAAGGAAAAAATAATCATAAAATCATTCACAGAATGAAGAAATCATCATGAAGCTCTTATTCCCACTTGATTTTACGAAAATCGAGCACATAAAGAAACCGAGATAACCTGAAAGAGTTTTCCAGATTGTATATGAAAAGAGAAAGTGGAAGCTTTCTTATATAGGGCTATAATCAAGTCGAATTAATCCATTTATGAATGTGGGATAAACCGACAAAGTGAAATAAAACATAAAAGCATAAACTAACCTAAAGTCGAATTGACTTTATTGATGCCTAAGTCTAATATCTAGTTGACCATTATAAACTGACATTTGATTTAACACCCTCCCTTCATGGTCAATCTACTAACTAGACCAAGCTTATCCCGGAATTTTACATATTTTTCAGGATCCAAAGCCTTGGTGAGAATGTCTGCAGTTTGATCCTTTGTAGGACAATACTGCAGCTCGATAAACCCATCTTCTACAAGCTGCCTGATGAAGTGACAATGTACCTCAACATGTTCGGTACGCTCGTGGAAGACTGGATTCTTGACAAGTTTCATCACCCCTTGGTTGTCACATAACAGGGGTGTTGGCTCTGTTTGCTGCATCTGCGTATTTGAAAGCATCCTCCTGAGCCAAACTGCCTCACATGCTCTTTTCACTGCTCCTCGATATTTTGCATCTGTTGATGAAAGGGCTACTGCATGCTGCTTCTTGCTGGTCCATGTGATAGCACCCGTGCCAAGGCTGAAAACATATTCAGAAGTGGATTTTATGTCATCAATAGAACCTACCCAATCTGAATCTGTATACCCACACAGCCTAGGGTCCTTGCTTCTGTTGTACAGAATGCCAAAGTCAAGTGTCCCTTTCACATATCTCAGCACTCGCTTCGCTGCTGTCTAGTGCTCTACCTTTGGCGCTGTCACAAATCTGGAAATGAATCTCACAACGAAACTAAAATCAGGTCTAGTGGCTGTTGTTGAGTTCTGGTGTACCGAGGGAAGTGGTCCTTTTGTGGTTGTGGGTCTCTAACCACAAGGGTGATATATTTGACCCATTGTGCCTCATACTTTGTCCAATTTCACTTTTACATTTTGTCAAAAGAGTGAAATTTTTCACTTGAGTGAATAGTGTTGCTTAAGTGAATAGTGTCACTTAAGTGAATAGTGTATTAATTCACTTTGTGGGTGAATGGAGGGACATAAAGAAAACTATGGAAACTTAAGTGAAGTGGGTTTTTAGGTTGAGATTCTTTGGAGAGATCTCAACCATTGATTAGAGATGAGATGGTGAGATCTCATCCACCCATTCATTTAGGTATCCTTATGTTTCCTTAAGAGGGGCGCATAGGGCATTTGGATGCTCAATTCACACATATGTTCACTTGGAGAGGAAGAGTGAAGCTTTGGAGATGAGAATGGAAGCATTGTGAGAGGGTTTGAAGGGTGCCTCCTTCCATGGAGAGTGCTAGGAAGCTTAGGCTGCCATTGTTTTGTAGTGAGGATACTTGCTTGGAGGAGGGCGCACTTATAGCAGGGAGCACTTCCACCCATCAGTTTGCTTTGAGGACAGTTTCAGTGGAGAGGCAGCACACTTATTCAGAGTTGTGTGCAAGGGTTTCTTCATCAGAGCTTCAGAGAGCTTGGGCGCAAGGATTCAGCGAGATTGGGCAATTTTGGAGAAGGGCACACCATGCCTGGGTGCATATTCTTGCTTGAACCTGTATAGCAGCTTGAGAGGGGCTGCCACTGTAGCAGGTTCATTTATTTCATACTCATTGTATCTTACATGCTTCACTTCACTTATATATACTCATATTCCAAACTGGTTTTCCCCGGGGGGGGGGGATTATCCAGGGTCATGTTGACCAAAAATACCCATGTTCATTTTCATGTGTGTTAGAGTTTAGAACTACAGTATTTTTCAGCTGTAAAGATCGAGAGGAGTGTTATATGTTTTAAGGTTTGCATGTGCTAACTTTCAGTGACTAAAACAATTGCAAGGGCATCTTAAAAGAGAATATAATCATCAGAATTTAAGGCAGAAATTTACAGACCTGTTTGCTGTCCTAAAACAGCAGCAAGAACAGCTTTGTTAAAATAAACTTAGAGCCCAACAGCGCAGGTCAAAGACAGACCTGTTGGGCAGCCTTCTAGTTCCTCAAAAAATCTTCAGCTGTAAGATATATCAAGCTACCTACTAGTTGCCTGTATACTGACTCATTAACTGCCTTAGAGTCAGTTTTGGCTGAAATTTTCAACCCTTTCTCTATAGGTGTAAATGAGATTTTGCAATCTGTCATTCTGAACTTGTCCAACAAACTCCTAGCATATTTTGTTTGCGAGACAAAAATGCTACTACCTGTTTGCCAAACTTCTACACCCAGACTATAGTGTTGGAGGCTTAGATCTATCATGTCAAAAGCTTTGTTCATATTGAATTTGATCTATATTATTGCACTTGCCTCACTACCTGTAATGATGATATCATATGATGATATCATCTACATATATGACCAGAAGGATGATATCATTACCAATTCTTTTGACATACATGTTGGAATCTGAAGGACTCTGCTGGAACCCCTGTTCATCCAAATACCTGTCAATCTTGATGTACCATGCCCTAGGTGCTTGTTTAAGACCATATAAAGCCTTCTTCAATCTACAGACCAGATGCTCCTTCCTTGAAACCTGAAAACCCTGTGGTTGATACATGTATACCTCTTTCTCCAAATTTCCATTGAAGAAGGCACTCTTCACGTCCATCTGATGGACCTTCCAACTATTCTGTGCTGCCATGGCTAGAATGAGATAAATGGTGCTCATCTTCGATATAGGAGCAAAGGTATCCTCATAATCAATGCCCTCTTGTTGAGAGAACCCTTTTTCAACCAATTATGCATTGTACTTGTCAAGTGTACCATCTGCCTTGTACTTGACCTTGTACCATCTGTCTTGTCCTTGACCTTGTACATCCATTTGCAGCTGTTAGGGACCTAACCCCTCACATAGGTAGAACAATGTATTCCGATGTAATAAAGGTCAATATTAATAAGGCCTTGCAATAAAGTAGAATAAGTCGAATGTAAGAAGACCTAATAGAAGCTTTTGCTTCTAGAAGGATCTTCCTCTAGATGGTTCTATTGATAGACATATTTAGTATAAATAGGAGTCAAGGGTATGAGAACCCTAGCTTGGATATTATTATAATAGAGCTCTGCTCGACTGGATTTTGCCCCCTCAAAGAGGCCCGTGAACATTGCTCTCAGAATCAAAGTGCTCTTTCTAGTGTTATTTTGATATCATTTCTGTGTTATTGTGGTGATTGTTCTGGTTATATTGTTGTTTATCTGCCATTTCTAGCATTTTATTTTTGTTTTGCATACTTTTTATATCTGGCATATTACAAGTGGTATCAAAGCACTTTCCTCTGCAAAAATTGTGGGTTAATTTTTTTTCAAGGTAGAGACGTATTTCGACGTCTTTAAGCCACAGAGATTTGTCGTTACGTGCATAAACCCGCAGTTGAGGGATTTATACACGCAGGAAATACAAGTGGTACTTAAGCGCACATCTGTTGGCCACCCTTGTAACCCCTGTTGGTACCCCTTCGAGTGGTAGCGCATTAGACAACACCTGTGTACGGATTGACTTAGATTTCCTGAAGCCCTCTTTAGATAAACCGATCGATCGCCTGACTTCTATAGTGTCACTGAGAACAACACTTGGGAAGATACTCTCTAGTACCTAGGTAGTCGGGTAGTACGGCTAAGGGCACGGTCTAACCTCCTTAGTTAGTGCCCTGAGATATTGGGTTGAGTACTACTGTTGGACCCTGCACGTATATTAGAGAGCTATAACACAGGGAAAATCCTTGTCTGTAGAACCTTTGAATACCTAACCCTTGGGGATAGAAACAAAAACATTAAAATAGACAAGATCTATTGATGCACAACTGTGTTCGAGTTGCCAAATCACTACACATTTCTTCTTGGGTAAGCATTTGGGCATTTCATCATTGCAATATTCTTCAGACCGAAGTATAACTCCACAGATGTAAAAAAAAAGTTTGGAAGTTTTTGCACCATTATTTGAGACCTATTCCATTGGATTTATCTCTTTTCCCTTGTCACATTCATACATATCATTTTTCAACAAATTTTTTGACCCCACCCGCCCTGTTTCGGTTCCCTCGTCATCATGGCCCATACCTGTAGCCAAGACTTGGAAGCTCGATTCAATACCTTGCAATCTAATTTCACAAAGATCCAACAAGAAGTGAAACAACTCAGTGCCAATGTTGCTGCCATCAATACCATCATGCAGTTCTCCATCGTTGCCTCAATTGAGGAACTCAAACATGACATGACTACCCAACTTGAATTTGTCGTCTCGATGATTTGCACCAAGCTGCATATCCCTACAGACAACCCTTTATCTGACCCACCTCCACATATCGAAACTAAAACTTTCTCTCATTCCCATAATTTTCAGCCCCATCACTTTCAGCGTGACCTGCGCCTTCCGCGGGTGGATGTGACCAAATTTGATGGCTCGGATCCCACTGGTTGGGTAACCCGAATGGAACATTATTTCTCTTTATACGGCATTACAGATGACTTGGCCAAACTCTGGTATGGTGTTCTCCATCTAGATCAAGAATGTTGGCAATGGTGGCAATGGAGAAAAACTTACCGTCAAGGGTATATTGCTTGGACACACTTTGTGGCAGAGTTTTATGAACGCTTTGACACCGACACCAACCATTTAGGTCGTTTGACAAAGTTGAAACAATCAGGAACAATGGAAGACTTTATAGCTGCTTTTGAGCGCTTGGCTTTTCGGACAGAGAGCATGTCTGATGCCTTTTTTCGAGAATGTTTTATCAGTGGCCTCAAGGATGAGATTCGTGCCCATGTCCTCATGGCTCGGCCTCAGAGTTGGGTGGAGGCTACTAAAAGAGCTAAAGAAGCACAACAGGTTGTATCTTCTCAAAACCGGAAACCCTCCTTTATTCCTTGCACTAAAGCAGTAAATCCCACTACTCCCTCTGCTCCACTAAAGATCCAAAAATTGACTAGGGCTGAAATGGTTGAACGCCAACTCAAAGGCCTTTGTTATAATTGTAATGACAAATATTTTCTGGGGCACAAGTGTAAGGAACAAAAGCTTTTTATGGCCATCTCGGAGGATATTTCAGAAGAGGATGTTGAAACTCCCCTTGTGTCTGAGTCACCTGAAACCACTGACATAACCCCCCCCTCAGACCCTCCCGAAGTANCTCACTGGCTTCTCTGCTCCCCAAACCCTCAAGCTAATTGGTTACATCAAGCATAGGAAGGTCATCATTCTTGTTGATAGTGGAAGCACCCATAATCTATTCATCACCGCATTGCCCAAGAAACTCATTGCTATATCCATGCAGTCAATAATTTCCAAATCATGATTGTCGATGGCGGCTCCATGAAATGTGGAGGGCGTTGTGAAAATGTGCGTCTCCAAATTGGTGACTACCACCTGAAATCTCATATGTTTGCTACCGACATGGGCGGTTGTGACATTGTGTTAGATGCAGACTGGCTAAGGACTTTGGGTCCCATTCTCATGGATTTCAAGGATTTAACCATGCAATTCGACCAGGAGGGCCAAAAATATAAGTTCCAAGGCATCACCGTCGGTTCACCTGAGATCATTAGTTCCCATCGCATGGAAAAGTTGCTCAAAAAAGGTCATTCTGGCGTTATTGCCCAATTCCATGCCATACAGGCAACTGAGACACCCTCTGTGCCGCAAGACCTCCAATCCATCCTCTCTAAACATCAGTTGGTCTTTTCCACTCCCCAGAGACTCTCGCCTTCTCGTGTTGTTCATGATCATTCCATTCCCCTTATACCAGGAAGCCTTCCTCCCAATATCCGTCCCTATCGTCACCCCATTTCCCCAAAAAATTAAATTGAGAAAATGGTTCAAGAACTGCTTAATGCAGTCGTTATCCGCCCTAGTATGAGCCCCTACTCTTCTCCTGTGGTCATGGTCCTAAAGAAAGAAGGTTCTTGGCGCATGTGTCCTGACTTCCGCGCCCTCAACAAACTCACCATTAAAGACAAATTTCCCATTCCTCTCATTGATGACCTCTTGGATGAATTAAGTGGCACCCAGTTCTTTACTAAACTTGATCTTCGTTTTGGCTACCACCGGATCCGTATGAAAGAGGCAGACATTCCTAAGACTGCCTTTAGAACTCATGAAGGCCACTATGAGTTTTTGGTCATGCCCTTTGGCTTGTGTAATGTCCCCTCCACCTTCCAAAGCCTCATTAATCATGTCTTTCGCCCTTTTCTCCGTCATTTTGTCTTAGTTTTCTTTGATGATATCCTCATCTATAGCAAAACCTGGACAAACCATCTTGCTCATGTGGACCATGTTCTCCATCTACTCTCTCAGCACCAACTTTTCCTGAAACAATCTAAATGTCCTTTTGGCGCCTTAGAAGTTGAGTACTTGGGTCATCTTGTTGGCAAGAACGACGTCAGGGTGGATCCTAAAAAGATTGAAGCTATGCAAGACTGGCTTCACCCAAAGACTCTCAAAAGCTTGCGAGGATTTCTGGGCTTAATAGGTTATTATCGCAAGTTTGTTAAGAATTATGGAAAGATTGTGGCACCTCTCACCGCACTCCTTAAAAAGAATTCTTTCACTTGGACTCCAACAGTTGCTCAGGCTTTTCAAACCTTGAAGATGGCCATGTGCACCACTCCAGTCCTGGCCCTTCTTGATTTCACAAAGACCTTTGTCCTAGAATGTGATGCTTCAGGGAAAGGTATTGGTGCTGTCCTTATGCAAGAGGGTCGACCTTTGACATTTACCAACAAACAACTGTCTGAACGGAATTTGGGCAAATCAATCTATGAAAATGAAATGTTGGCTATTCTGCATGCTTTTGATTTGTGGCGCCCTTATCTATTGAGGCAACGCTTCCAAATTAAGACAGATCATCAAAGCCTCAAGTATTTTTTGGAACAATGCATTTCCTCCCCAGAGCAACAAAAATGGGTGACTAAGCTCTTTGGATATGATTATGAGATCATTTACAAGAAAGGCAAAGACAATGAGGTTGCAGATGCAATTTCTCGAAAATATGAAGATGAAGGCTCCCTTTTTTCTCTCTTCTTCATTGTACCAGATTGGCTCTAAGCCATTCGCTAGGAATGGCTACATGATCCCAAAAGTTCGCATCTGATACAACAATTGCAGTCCAATTCTCCAGTTTCCCCAGGGTACTCTTGGCTCCATGATGAGCTTCGATACAAAGGCCGTTTGTATTTAAATAAACAATCAAAACTTAAATCCACGGTGCTTTCTAAGCTTCATGCTACACCTACAGTTGGGCACTCCGGGTTTACCAAAACCTATGATAGGGTCAAACATTCTTTTTTCTGGGATAGTATGAAACAAGACATTTGTAATTTTGTGGCCGAATGTGATGTGTGTCAATGCAACAAGGGAGAAACAATCAAATCTCCTGGCACACTACAACCGCTTTCGATTCCACCTTCTATTTGGAGGGATATCTCTATGGATTTTATTACAGGCTTACCTAAATCGGGCAATAAATCAATCATCATGGTGGTAGTTGATCGCCTTTCCAAGTATGCTCATTTTTGTGCTCTTCAACACCCATTTACAACATCCACAGTGGCTCAACTTTTAATGGATCAGGTCTTCAAGCTTCATGGCATGCCGCATTCTATTGTTTTTGATCGCGACCCAACTTTTACCAGCAATTTTTGGCAAGAACTATTCAAGCTACAAGGCACCCAATTGCATCTCAGCACAACTTATCATCCCCAGACGGATGGTTAGACTGAAGTTGTCAACAAGTGTTTGGAAACATATTTGAGGTGTTTTGTATCAGAAAAGCAAAATCTATGGGTTCAATGGTTACCCCTAGCCGAATGGTGGTACAACACTTCATACCATACAACTACCTGCATGACTCCTTTTGAAGCGGTATATGGACAAAAGCCACCGTTAGTTCTCTCATATTTACTAGGTGTCTCCAAGGTCCAGGTGGTTGACCAAACGCTTACAGTTCGAGAGGCTATTATTCGTACCCTTAAAGAGAATTTGGTCATGGCCCAGAATCGCATGAAGCAACAAGCAGATCAAGGTCGCCCTGAACGTCATTTTGCAGAAGGGGATCAGTTGTTTCTTCGACTGCAACCTTACAAGCAAACTTCCCTCAAGGCTGACCATTGTCAGAAGCTGGTGCCCAAATTTTATGGTCCTTATATAGTTCTCAAGCGTGTGGGACAGGTGGCCTATCGGTTAGCTTTGCCCAGTCATTCTAAGCTACATCCTGTTTTTCATGTTTCATGCTTAAAGAAGGTGATTGGAACTAAGTGCCAAACTCAAACCAACCTTCCCGAGTTGGACGAAGAAGGCTCCATTTGGCTACATCCACAAGCAGTTTTGGACCAGTGTAAGCGTTGCTTGCGTCAGCGAACCATCAAGGAAGTGTTAGTCCAGTGGAAAGATACAACTCTAGCAGATGCCACTTGGGAACCAGCTACCATTTTGCAACAATTTCCACATCTCAAGCCTTGAGGACAAGGCTATTTTTTAAGGGGGAGGACATGTTAGGGACCTAACCCCTCACATAGGTAGAGCAATGTATTCCGATGTAATAAAGGTCAATATTAATAAGGCTTTGCAATAAAGTAGAATAAGTCGAATGTAAGAAAACCTAATAGAAACTTTCGCTTCTAGAAGGATCTTCCAATAGATGGTTCTATTGATAGACATATTTAGTATAAATAAGAGTCGAGGGTATGAGAACCCTAGCTTGGATATTATTGTAATAGAGCTCTGCTCGACTGGAGGTTGCCCCCTCGAAGAGGCCCGTGAACATTGCTCTCAGAATCAAAGTGCTCTTTCTAGTGTTATTTTGATATCATTTCCGTGTTATTGTGGTGATTGTTTTGGTTATATTGTTGTTTATCTGCCATTTCTAGCATTTTATTTCTGTTTTGCATACTTTTTATATCTGGCATATTACAACAGCCAATGGGTTTCTTCCCCGATGGAAGTCGTGTGAGATCCCAAGTTTGATTTTTGATTTTTCATCAAACTCTCATGTTCGGTTGCCATGGTCTTTTCCCATTCAGGTCACCCTTGTGCTTTGTCGAACATTTGTGGCACATAGATTTCCTGAATATTGGCCATAAGACAAGAGTTGACTACGTTTGTTGTTTGTTTGCTCTTTCCTCTCGATGATCATCCCTCAATCATTTCGCGTATTCAAATTTCAAACATCTCTAATGGTGTTGTG
>JASDQU010207661.1:3788-13935 GCA_032191745.1 Picea mariana | reverse complement strand
ATATGAAGGTCATCATTCTTGTTGATAGTGGAAGCAGCCATAATTTTATTCATCACCGCATTGCCCAAGAAACTCATTGCTATATCCATGTAGTCAATAATTTCCAAATCATGATTGTCAATGGCGGCTCCATGAAATGTGGAGGGCGTAGTGAAAATGTGCGTCTCCAAATTGGTGACTACCACCTGAAATCTCATATGTTTGCTATCGACATGGGCGGTTGTGACATTGTGTTAGATGCAGACTGGCTAAGGACTTTGGGTCCCATTCTCATGGATTTCAAGGAATTAACCATGCAATTCGACCAGGAGGGCCAAAAATATAAGTTCCAAGGCATCACCGTCGGTTCACCTGAGATCATTAGTTCCCATTGCATGGAAAAGCTGCTCAAAAAAGGTCATTCTGGCGTTATTGCCCAATTCCATGCCATACGGGCAATTGAGACACCCTCTGTGCCGCAAGACCTCCAATCCATCCTCTCTAAACATCAGTTGGTCTTTTCCACTCCCCAGGGACTCTCGCCTTCCCGTGTTGTTCATGATCATTCCATTCCCCTTATACCAGGAAGCCTTCCTCCCAATATCCGTCCCTATCGTCACCCCTTTTCCCCAAAAAATTAAATTGAGAAAATGGTTCAAGAACTGCTTAATGCAGTCGTTATTCGCCCTAGTACGAGCCCTTACTCTTCTCCTGTGGTCATGGTCCTGAAGAAAGAAGGTTCTTGGCGCATGTGTCCTGACTTCCGCGCCCTCAACAAACTCACCATTAAAGACAAATTTCCCATTCCTCTCATTGATGACCTCTTGGATGAATTAAGTGGCACCCAGTTCTTTACTAAACTTGATCTTCGTTTTGGCTACCACCGGATCCGTATGAAAGAGGCAGACATTCCTAAGACTGCCTTTAGAACTCATGAAGGCCACTATGATTTTTTGGTTATGCCCTTTGGTTTGTGTAATGCCCCCCCCACCTTCCAAAGCCTCATGAATCATGTCTTTCGCTCTTTTCTCCGTCATTTTGTCTTAGTTTTCTTTGATGATATCCTCATCTATAGCAAAACCTAGACAAACCATCTTGCTCATGTGGACCATGTTCTCCATCTACTCTCTCCGCACCAACTTTTCCTGAAACAATCTAAATGTCCTTTTGGCGCCTCAGAAGTCGAGTACTTGGGTCATCTTGTTGGCAAGAACGACGTCAGGGTGGATCCTAAAAAGATTGAAGCTATGCAAGACTGGCTTCACCCAAAGACTCTCAAAAGCTTGCGAGGATTTCTGGGCTTAATAGGTTATTATCGCAAGTTTGTTAAGAATTATGGAAAGATTGTGGCATCTCTCACCGCACTCCTTAAAAAGAATTCTTTCACTTGGACTACAACAACTGCTCAGGCTTTTCAAACCTTGAAGATGGCCATGTGCACCACTCCAGTCCTGGCCCTTCTTGATTTCATAAAGACCTTTGTCCTGGAATGTGATGCTTCAGGGAAAGGTATTGGTGCTGTCCTCATGCAAGAGGGTCGACCTTTGACATTTACCAACAAACAACTGTCTGAACGAAATTTGGGCAAATCAATCTATGAAAAGTAAATGTTGGCTATTCTGCATGCTGTTGATTTGTGGCGCCCTTATCTATTGAGGCAACGCTTCCAAATTAAGATAGATCATCAAAGCCTCAAGTATTTTTTGGAACAATGCATTTCCTCCCCAGAGCAACAAAAATGGGTGACTAAGCTCTTTGGATATGATTATGAGATCATTTACAAGAAAGGCAAAGACAATGTGGTTGCAGATGCACTTTCCCGAAAATATGAAGATGAAGGCTCCCTTTTTTCTCTCTCCTTCATTGTACCAGATTGGCTCTAAGCCATTCGCTAGGAATGGCTACATGATCCCAAAAGTTCGCATCTGATACAACAATTGCAGTGCAATTCTCCAGTTTCCCCAGGGTACTCTTGGCTCCATGATGAGCTTCGATACAAAGGCCGTTTGTATTTAAGTAAACAGTCGAAACTTAAATCCATGGTGCTTTCTAAGCTTCATGCTACACCCACAGCTGGGCACTCCGGGTTTACCAAAACCTATGACAGGGTCAAACATTCTTTTTTCTGGGATGGTATGAAACAAGACATTCGTAATTTTGTGGCCGAATGTGATGTGTGTCAATGCAACAAGGGAGAAACAATCAAATCTCCTGGCACACTACAACCGCTTTCGATTCCACCTGCTATTTGGAGGGATATCTCTATGGATTTTATTACAGGCTTACCTAAATCGGGCAATAAATCAATCATCATGGTGGTAGTTGATCGCCTTTCCAAGTATGCTCATTTTTGTGCTCTTCAACACCCATTTATAGCATCCACAGTGGCTCAACTTTTAATGGATCAGGTCTTCAAGCTTCATGGCATGCCGCATTCTATTGTTTCTGATCGCGACCCAACTTTTACCAGCAATTTTTGGCAAGAACTATTCAAGCTACAAGGCACCCAATTGCATCTCAGCACAACTTATCATCCCCAGACGGATGGTCAGACTGAAGTTGTCAACAAGTGTATGGAAACATATTTGAGGTATTTTGCATCAGAAAAGCAAAATCAGTGGGTTCAATGGTTACCCCTAGCTGAATGGTGGTACAACACTTCATACCATACAACTACCTGCATGACTCCTTTTAAGCGGTATATGGACAAAAGCCACCGTTAGTTCTCTCATATTTACTAGGTGTCTCCAAGGTCCAGGCAATTGACCAAACACTTACAGTTCGAGAGGCTATTCTTCGTACCCTCAAAGAGAATTTGGTCATGGCCCAGAATCGCATGAAGCAACAAGTAGATCAAGGTCGCTCTGAACGTCATTTTGCAGAAGGGGATCAGGGGTTTCTTCGACTACAACCTTACAAGCAAACTTCCCTCAAGGATGACCATTGTCAGAAGCTGGCTTCCAAATTTTATGGTTCTTATAAAGTTCTCAAGCGTGTGGGACAGGTGGCCTATCGGTTAGCTTTGCCCAGTCATTCTAAGCTACATCCTGTTTTTCATGTTTCATGCTTAAAGAAGGTGATTGGAACTAAGTGCCAAACTCAAACCAACCTTCCCGAGTTGGACGAAGAAGGCTCCATTTGGCTACATCTACAAGCAGTTTTGGACCAGTGTGAGCGTTGCCTACGTCAGCGAACCATCAAGGAAGTGTTAGTCCAGTGGAAAGATACAACTCTAGCAGATGCCACTTGGGAATCAGCTATCATTTTGCAACAATTTTCACATCTCAAGCCTTGAGGACAAGGCTATTTTTTTAAGGGGGAGGACATGTTAGGGACCTAACCCCTCACATAGGTAGAATAATGTATTCCGATGTAATAAAGGTCAAAATTAATAAGGCTTTGCAATAAAGTAGAATAAGTCGAATGTAAGAAGACATAATAGAAACTTTCGCTTATAGAAGGATCTTCCAATAGATGGTTCTATTGATAGACATATTTAGTATAAATAAGAGTCGAGGGTATGAGAACCCTAGCTTGGATATTATTGTAATAGAGCTCTGCTCGACTGGAGGTTGCCCCCTCGAAGAGGCCCGTGAACATTGCTCTCAGAATCAAGGTGCTCTTTCTAGTGTTATTTTGATATCATTTCCGTGTTATTGTG
Source organism: Picea mariana (assembly GCA_032191745.1). Lineage (NCBI taxonomy): Eukaryota > Viridiplantae > Streptophyta > Pinopsida > Pinales > Pinaceae > Picea > Picea mariana. The sequence continues at coordinate 10,295 of JASDQU010207661.1, read as the reverse complement.
GTGATTGTTTTGGTTATATTGTTGTTTATCTGCCATTTCTAGCATTTTATTTCTGTTTTGCATACTTTTTATATCTGGCATATTAAAACAGCCAATGGGTTTCTTCCCTGATGGAAGTCGTGTGAGATCCCAAGTTTGATTTTTGATTTTTCATCAAACTCTCATGTTCGGTTGCCATGGTCTTTTCCCATTCAGGTCACCCTTGTGCTTTCTCGAACATTTGTGGCACATAGATTTCCTGAATATTGGCCATAAGACAAGAGTTGACTACGTTTGTTGTTTGTTTTCTCTTTCCTCTCGATGATCATCCCTCAATCATTTCGCGTATTCAAATTTCAAACATCTCTAATGGTGTTGTGCCACCATATGGGTCTCTTCTTGGGATCCTCATCCAAGTCAATATTTTTACCATGACTTCGACCACCTATATCTGGATTAGAAATTATTGGTCTAGGAGACTCGTCATGCTCGAAATCTCCCCCCCCCCTTCAGGTGGAGCTACGTGAAGCTTGACACCTGAATCTTCAGCCACTTCTGGCTTCTCAGTAATTCGGACCTCGAGAGATGTTTGGAAAGGTCCAACCTCCTCATCAACAACATCTCTACTGAAGCTTACCTTATCAGTGTTGGTATCAACCAACCTGTAAGCCTTATGAGTGTCGATGTACTCTGTAATCATCAACTTCTTGCTCTTTGGATCTAACTTGGTTCTGTTCTCAACTGGAATCCAAGTGTAGGCAGTTGAACCAAAGACTTTAAGATGACTTACTTTGAGCTTTCTTCCAAACCATGCTTCCTCTCGGGGCTTCTGCTTCACCGCCATCGTGGGAGATCTATTCAACAAGTATACTGTTGTGAACATTTACTCAGCCCAAAACCTGTTTGGAACAGACCTGTTCTGCAACATACACTTAGCCATCTCTGTGATAGTACGATTTCGCCTCTCAACCACTCCATTTTGATGTGGAGTGTAGGGTGTAGTATACCGTCTTTGGATCCCATGTTTAGTACAAAATTTATTGAATTCTTTTGAGCAGAATTCCCCACCATTATCAGATCTAAGAGAGGGAATATGGCAACCTGACTCTTTCTCTAATAATGCTTTGAACTTTTGAAATTCATTAAACACATTTAATTTCAGAAAATACACCCACTTTTTCCTACTGAAATCATCAACAAACAGGAGGAAGTACTTGACACTGGTGATTGATGTTGTGTTCATTGGTCCACATATGTCTGCATGAATCAGATAAAGGACTCTCTGTGCTCTCTAAGCTTGTCCTTCATTAAATGGTGTTCTATATTGCTTCCCTACCTAGCAAGCTCTACAAACTCCCTGGATCTTCTGCGGAATGTCCGGAAGCCCATCTACTAGTTTCTCTCATGCCAATTGAGAGAGGTAGGTCAAGTTGAGGTCCCCATACCTATGATGCAATGGGGTACTGATGTCAAATGCACTCTTAGTTGCTAGTGCATGCTCTTTGACCTATCCAATATCCACCAGTCTGAACAACCCGTGGTTTTACTGCTCGGGTTTCTTCTGGAAGACATGCCTAAAGGGCATTATAAAACGCTCTAAATGTGCTTCTCTATGTTTATAAGTTTCATACTCATCTTATATGTCTCCTCCACAATATTCATTTGGGAGATTCTTCTCCTCTCCTGAGTTATCATCCCGAATTTCGGCTGCAGACATTCTTCACATGCTTACACTGACTTCAAACATTTCATTGTCATTCTAAAGTCATCTTACATACTATTTTCCATGTCACGTTGCCATGTCTTGTTGCATATTGTAGAATTTCATATGGGTGCATACATAACACAATAACCAGAATATATTGGAGAAAATAATAAATGCCACATATTAATGATTCCACTCTTGCAGGCCTCCATGACCTGTGAATTAGGCTTTCTCATCTATCTTAGACTAGTCCTTCTCCATTCAAATTGATGGTTCCCATAAACATTAAACTGGGGGGATTTTTCTTGGGCAACATTTGATCGAGTCTTTGATGCAACACAAGTTAATATCTTCTTATTAAACTAATCATCTAATAAGAATAGTTTGAACAATTTCAATTGATCCACATTCACCATAGATGCTCACATATGGAGGTAATTCCAAATGAAAGGTAGTTTATCTAGTCTTCTCTAGAATTTTGAACTCACTATATCTTATCGGTTTCATTTCTTTGGATGGCCCTTTACACCCTTCCTTTGACAAGTCTAACCACATTTGATCTTTGTCATGGAAATCATGTGTTGTTTGTTGTTCATCATGCCTCTCTTTGTACTTTGCATAATGCTCCTTCAAGTGTTTTTGGAAGAAATTCCAAGCAAGTCCCAAACAAAGAAATTTCAAATTTGTGTTGAGCTTTGAAATGCTGAACTATAATAGTTCTGAATGAATGATAAATTTTTGTCCAAAGTATTGGGATGGTTCTAACCTACAACTATTGTACTGATGTTTGATTCATTGCCTTAGACTGCCCATTTGTTTGTGGATGAAAGTTGTACTTCTCTACAATGTTGTGTTCATTAGTGTCCTGTTAACACTATTTTCTGCACCTTAAATCAGCTCTGAAATAGGAAGAAACCTGCACAGAAAAAGTGTTAAGTGTAGGAAATCTGCCCTCAAAATGTCATTGACAGAGTTCTCTCCATTCGGGCTGGTGCATGCCAACCACAGGGGGGTGTCCCCAAGATTCTTGCTTGCTGTCCACCACCTGTAAAATCTGCAAAACAACACAATATAACAGCTGCAATCAAAGAAGTTTATGGCTGAGTTTAGACAGCTAAAGTTTCAAAATATAGTTTTTAAATGTTTTGGTGAAATCCTTGCAATCGTTAGTTCAAAATCAGCAAGTAAAATACGTAGAAAGCAATACCAAACAATAGATTAATACCCAAATTGTATGCTAAATAACTTCTGAAAATAACACAGTTCACAGTCTAAGACACCAAGAAACCAAGAAGGTCCGATACAAGCACATCAAGATTTTATTTCTGCAAGTGTTAAGAGGCTGATTGCGCTAAGGAAACAGGTACAAAAATGGTTTAGTAGTGATCCCTGCATACAAGACAAAAGCTAGAAAGAGAGAAGAGAAGAGGAGAAATCTGAAGTGTAGAATTGCCGACGAAGAAGATCCAACCTTTGACAATGAAGAGCCATGGCATATATATAGCCCAAGAGAGAGGAAGAGGGTGCCTTGGGTTAGGTGAGGAGAGTGGTGCGCCCCCCTTGAATGAGGAGAGTGGAATGAATGGGGGAAAGAATCAAGGGAAAGAGAGAGTTAGGGAGAGAAAGGGGGAATTAGTTTGGTGAGAGAGGGTGTTAGGGAGAGAAAAAGGGAGGTAGTTGAGAGGAAAAAGGTACACCTCCCTTAGGTGAGAGAAAAAAGGTAGGCACCCCCTCTCATGATTCATCCATCACCTCTTGGGCCCCATCATGTGCCAACCTAGCAACAACTCATCCAAGCGCTCCATAGCCAATCACATGTCACTCTCGGAGACTGCTACATGTCACCCAATGTGGTGACCACTCCTGTCTAAAAATAGACATGCCCAAAAATAGCAGTCTCCCTAAAAAATAGGAAAGACCCCAAATATGTCTGGGACCACCAGGAGACCACTCCCAAAAATAATATGTCTAAAAATAGACACTACCAAAAATAGAAAGTCCTCGGAAGTCGATGGAAATATGCTCATCGATTTCGATTTTTTGTAAGGAATTCGGAAATGCTATTTGAATCACCATCTGACCCCCCGATCTCCACCTGCTAAAAATAAAAAGTACTCACATATCATCTTGTAAAGGGCTCACTGGATTTAGAATGTCGCCAGGATCAATACTGTATGCTAAAAAATGTCATGCAAGTCTCCAGACACTGTCTCCTAAAAAGTAAGAAACTGGCTAAAAATAACAATCTCTCTCTCTCTAATCCATGGAAGACTGTGCCGAGTCTGTCTCTGAAGCAAAACCACCACTTAACCAATCTCTGCACCTGGCCTCAGCGGAAACCAACCATGGCCTGCCCAAGTGCTATCTGTGAAAGAACCATTTGAATGCTAGTAAGTGAAAAACACTGGCCCCTAACCCTCAGGATTTCCAAGTGAGAAAATCCAGGGGTTAACATGTCCACAGGGTAGACCAAAAGTTGCTTAAAATTCAACCCAAAATGCTTGTGCATGATTGAAGAATAGTTTTGCTACACGTCTAGTTATTGTTTTTATTTATTTAATTTCGTGAAACGTCCTGGGGAAACCCACTAGGCACTTCCTCTCATTTTGAGGATGGTTGCGAGGGTAAACCAAATTCTTCATGGCTCAATGCCAATACAACAATATACTCTTAAGAGCTCAATATGTCACTTATGGGACTTGATCCTAGGTGGGGAGTGTTGACCACCTATTCAACTAGGGGATCAACTCCATGTGCCATAAAGATATGCATCATCAGATGCAAATATGTCGAAGACAGTTTGGTTCTACTGGGCAATTTATGCCTCCAGCACAAAGTTTTGTAAACGGAATTTCCGCACCCCTTCGTGGGTTAATAATGTAATAGGTTTGCATGGATCATAGTTAGGTCAGGTACCTTGGGATGTTTTCATTGGGAGAGTTCTTTTCACCAAGGGTTTTTTATCTTCAGGTTATCAATTGGGCTTTTTAGCCTGGTTGATTCCCTTGAGTTTTTCCCTCACACCTGCAATAATTCCTCCAAAGTGGTGAACGACGTTCTAATGGTCTCATCCCCTGGTAGATATTGTTTAGGAACGATGTAAATGACCATGCAAGACATCATAGAAAGTTTCGCGGAATTTCGTTGAGTCTAGATAGGTTTTTTTTTTTAATTAAATTTAATTAGTTTTCGTAAGGTTGAGATTTTAATTATTTAATTAAGTAATTGTTTTTGAGCAATTATTGTAAAAACTAGGCCTTTGGGTTTTTGATAGGGGTATTTGTGCTCAAAAGAAATGGCAAGGCACCCCCTACACCCTTGGGCCAAGTTTCAGCTCAGTCGGACAAGTTTTGCTAGGCATTTGTCCACCTGGAGTGTCAGTCAGTTAAAACAACAATTTTAATTGCTAAGTATGACATTGTCAAAATGTCATTTTTTGTAAATTTGAGTTAATGGGTTAAATGTTAAGATGTGTAAAGGCAAGAGGGATGATTCCTAACCTACCCAACCCACCTCCTAACCTTCACTCGCCCCCTTGCACATTCACTCACCCATTTACCTGTGCCCCCTAGGGGGATTTGCATCCCCCTTCACCATAAAACTATAGAAACTCCATTTATTTGTTGTGTGGGCCCCTCCAATGTGTAGTGCGCCCCTCCTAGCCTACCACCTCACCTATTCTTGGTCCCACACCCTCCACCTCACATTCCAACTCATCTATCCATGCCCCAAACCCTAAAGTTGCGCCCCTCTTCTAGAGATTCCCTTCTTTGCTTGGGTTTGCAACACTTGGCATCCATCTAAGAGGGTTCCTTTTGCCTCTTGAGCTATAAATAGAGCCCTCTTCCTCTCATTTCTTTACCATTCTTTGAGCTAAGGTTATGCTACTGAAATTTCACCCCATCTCTCTTGCTCTTTGCCTCTTGCTTCCATCTCATTTGCTCTTGAGAGTCTTGGAGCAACTTGTTGCTGCAACACACTCCCATTTGATCAATAAAACTTTGGAGGATTTTGGAAACACCAAGAGAGTATTCTGGTTGGATTCTTACATATGAGGTGACATTGTGATGTTTAAGTTTCTTGTGTAGCATTGAGTAGATCTTTGGCAAAGTAGTTTGCTAGGGTAGATTAGCAAAGAGTATTCTTGTTGGTTTATATAGGTTGGATAATTAATCATTTGAAGTATTTCATGTTGTTAGTCTATTCATACATATTATCTACTTCCATGCTTCACGTTTTGCCTTGAGTTTTGCAGGTTCACTTCAAGGGATTGTTGGGAAAGCCTCAAGAACGAGTCTTCCCTCAAAGCCTTCTCAAACTCCAAGTTTTGTAATCTGAATTTTTTGTTCATTCTTCATTCATATTTCAGTAAACTAATCATCTTAGATAGGTCACATAAACTATACTTTCATTTGGAGATTTTATGTGAAAAATTTCTGCGTAAAAACCAAATTTTTCTTAACTTTGTTGTGTTGTGCAGCATTTCCAGTAAGCATTTGCTTGCTGGTTTTTGCAGGTTCTTACCAGAAACAAGGGGATATGCTGCTCAAATCCATCCATACAACACTTCAAAAGCTTCCTCACTAGTTGGGTAACTTCTCTCTTCTATCTCCCATCTTTTCTAGCTTTGTAGCAAGCCCCCGGGAATTTCCCTTGAGGCTTGCATTCTCTTGTATATTTTCAGCTATGTATCTTAATTTCTTGCAAGTTATTATTGCCTACACCTTGGGAGAGATTGGCTAAGCCAACCCCCCAAAATCGTTGGGCTAGAAGATAGATTTCCTTTTGAAACATTCTTTATTTCTTGCCCCACTTGTCCACAA
>JASDQU010207660.1:13365-41275 GCA_032191745.1 Picea mariana | reverse complement strand
TTTCCGGGACCACATGATATTATGTGGTTTTTCGGCACATGGTTTTTTGCCGATGGTTTTCTATTTCCGGTTAAGGAATTAGGGTTTTGGACTAATCCAGATCATTGGGTTAGGGTTTTGGATGTCGTTGGCTCCTATATGTATATTGTATTGTAAACAATGTAACACAATGTATGAATATAATATATGTTGGTTTTCCTGGTTTGGGTTTCCAGGTGAAAAATGTCTGTGTAATGTTTGTATTTGCCATTGTCTCTTTTCTGTTCTTTTCTTAATATCAGTTTGCAGTAGATATTGTACAAGGTTAGAATTTACAATTACTGGGTGGAAGCTTGGACTAGGGTGAAAGTCCGTTAAGCAGGTCACCATTGTAACTATTCCACCATATCCTAGCCCCTTCTCGACTTGATCACACGACTTTGGATTTCATCACCAACTAGTACCATCATCGAGAGAAGTTTTGTTTGCTTGGTTGATTCCTAGATTTTATTAGCATATGTTGTTTCTTTTTGTTAGTTGGCCCTAGATTTTCAATGTGTTTTGTTATTATCCAAAATTGAGCTTGCAGATGATAAAGGTCTTCGTTGATCATGTAGAATGCAAGGGCTACCTCCGGAAGGATATCAACCCTTACCTCCTAACCCTCCAAAATACAACTACTATAGAGAGGTAGAAAATCAATCCAACACTGGAAGTGTTATTGCTCCTCCATTAGATAACTCAGAAGGCACTTTGGTTATGGTTGAAAAACCCATTCCTCACACTACATCTATGTCGGTAACCCCTCTAGAACCACTTTTTCTTCGTTTAGACTCCCTTGGGAACGTCATAGACGAAGAGGTCCCACGATTACCAGAGAGAACTTTTACCGAAAAATATATGGGATCCACGGAACCAATCTTTGGTGATGAGTATAGGACTCATGTTCATCCTAGCACTGCAGTAGATACCAAGCCCACACCTACTCGTTCTGTATGGAGAACTTCATCGGGACACGATCTCCATGAGAATTTTGAATCCTTTCGACAACCCTTTCATCCTCATGACCCTCTTGGTGAAACAGGACCATCTGGTCAAACAATGAATTACCCAGTTGATCAGGTCATTAACCCTACTGTTACATCAGCACAAGTCCATCCTAATGCTGGACTCATCACCTCTACTCATCTCCAAGGCACTTCAATCCCTACCCCTATTTTTACAATCTTTTCCTCTACAGCTCCACATGTTCCACACGATCCTGCTAGGACATCTTTTCACCTGAGAATGCAGACCCCTGCCAGCCAAACACAACCGGCTGGAGGGAGACCACCATCTAACGAGCATTTCCCTCCTAGAGGACTATCATTCTATAGAAGGCCTACCCCTCCTGGGGGACATCCCCCTTTTCATGCTCCTCTTGAAGGGAAACCTCCATTTGCCAGTCATACCCCAGTCATTAATCCATTGCTGGCAGGGGGGAAACCTTCATTTGCTGGAAACCCTTCACAATCCTGGGGAGTATCTTTAGAAGGCACTTTTATTCAACCCCACATTGGGGGGAACTCATATTGTAACCCACTAGGAGGAGTATCAAATCGTGTTCCTTCTGGAACATCTTACGGACAACCTTATCTGGGCGGTATCCCAAACACCACCTGGAGTTCTCCGGGACAACAGTCTTATCCTTCGCATGGGTCTAATGTGTATCCACCTCTGGGATCTAATCCTTACCATCCTCAAGGGAAAAATGTTTATCCTCCTCATGGGAAAGCAAATCACCCGCCATATAATGCTTAGAACCCACCGAGTTATGCAAATGTTTATCATCCATCATCAAATCCTGCTTATCCTAGCCAGCAACAACCATATGTAGGAGGACCTACTGATTACAACTATCCACCTAACACAGTTTATGGTCCTACTGGTGTTTCTATGCCGCACCAGTATCATCTGCAAATTAACCGATAGCTACCTTTCCTTGTGACTCTGGATCTCCCATACTTGTCTCGGTTAACGAATGATCCTATTTTCCATTCACCAGTTTGGCCAGTCATTCTATCTAAACTTCCTTCCGATATTCCGAAATTTGACAGAAAATATGGCAAAGATCCAAACAACCATGTGATGACTTTCCATTTGTGGTGTTCATCAAACTCCCTCATGAATGATTCTGTGTGTTTGCATCTTTTCCAGTGAACACTTATAGGCTTAGCAGCAAAGTGGTATATTGAACTACCACGTGCTTCTTTTCATAATTTCAATTCCCTTGCCATGTATTTCCTCATGCATTTTCAACTACCTATTCTCTATGAGACGAGTACTGAACTCTTGACCTCCCTTTGTCAAACTGACTCCGTGCATATCTCTGACCATATTCATGAGTGGAGACAACGATGAAGGATGATCAAGGTAATCATTCCTGACATATTATTGGCGGAATGGTTTACTAAATCAATTTTACCGCCGATTGCTCGTGATGTCGCTATGGGTGGCGCAGTCACTGAGGAAGAAGCCATTGCTCGAGCTCAGTAATTAGATTTGGTTTATTCACAATCTGGTACTTTGTATGATTTTCTTTAGAATGTTGCTCGAGCTAATACCGATCCATCTAAGCCATCATCCTCATCTCATGTGGATGGTGTTATCGGTTCCATCAAAACTCAATCTACTTCCCATTCGACCACACTCTCCTCTACCTCCCCCCAAACTCAAATATCTGAGGTGAATGTAGTTCAATCTGCCCCTTCACAACAATCCGGAGGTAAGAAGAAGACAAATAATAAATCAAAAAATAACAATGAACAACCAAAAAATCAAGCTCAAACACCTTCTACCAAAAACCAACCACAATGGAAACTGAAATTCCCGTGTATCATTTGTGCTGACGATCACTACACTCAAGATTTTCCACATCGCAATGAAGTGGCCAAACTTTTCCAAGGAAATTCACAACCCACTGTGCTTACTCAACCTTTTCCACAGTAGCAATCCATGGTTGCTCAAACCCACTCTCCTGGGGGCAGTTCTAGCCATCCTCATGATGAGGCCTCATCGATTGCACATATTTATATGTTTAATGGGATTAATTTGACCACTCGCTCTAAGACATACGACACACCAGGTAACCCTGACAAAGGAAAAGACACTAATGATACAGGTACTTCATTGGATCCATCACCATCTTCCGTTAGTCTTCCATCGGCTACTCCTCCATATGGACCACTTCAGATTGAGAAACCTGCATTCGACTCTGTCTTATGCCCTCCTAAGAGCACTATCCGCAAATCTAACTTTAATCCTAGCTCACGTGCTACCCAGAACTACAACATTGTTGAAGATTTGGCTCAAGCACCGTGTGCTATGTCTGCATTAGAAGTTCTACAGCACTGCCCCAATCAATGTAGAACGCTCTTGGCTGCTATTGGCGCTGTTGATCCTGAGCCATCCAACCATATCATGTTTAACCTAGAAAATTATGCGTCTCGACTCTCCCACCAACTTGCTTTTCAAGTTGATGTTGTTGTTCACAATCAACAAATCCACCGAACTATTCTGGATGAGCAAGCCTCAACTTGTGTCATGTATTTAGTGTGTTGGAAAGGTTTAAAATCACCCGCACTTAACAAATCCCCAACGATGTTACGTGCCTTCGATGGGCGAGGCTTTCATCCCCATGGGATTTTACAATCCCTACCCATCCAATTGGGTGACAAAATTGTTGCTATTGATGTCGAGGTGGTCTATGCTCCCCTTGATTACAACTTGTTACTTGGAAGAAGTTGGTTTTATGCTATGATTGTCATTGCCTCGTCGGTCTTTTGATGTGTACAATTTCCTCATCAGGGAAAAAATTTCACTGTTGATCAGTTGGATTTCTGCACGCCCGATGTTTGCGCTCCCACTACCAACAATATTCCTTTCTTGGGATACCACAAGATCACGTATGAAAGCGTTGGTGTTGGCTTACTAAAATATTCTAGCCTCATGGGTACCTTCCCTACACCACTTCCACCGACTACACATCATATTGCCACCGTCGATATGATTTCGACTACGGCTTATCAATCTTTGGAATCATCCGACCGTTGGATTGTACCTAGTCCATTGGAATTCGATGCACTCAGTGACACCGTGCCACTTAGTCCAGCCAAAACATCATACGTTTCTATCCAATCCATTTCTCCCTCATCGAATGACCAACATCTATTGGCACCTGACGATTCCTCGATGCAATCACGGTTGAGTTCCTTATCGTCTGCGATCGATTACATTTCCCCAAATAATCCCTCGGACGAATCTATCACGGAAATTTTGAGCATTGACAAGCTACCTCAAGATGACAACCATCATCGATCCTCTTTTCTTCCCCCTCGTGAATAAATTCAGGTAGATATACAGTCTATCTCCCCTCCTAATGTCGATTTTCTATCGTCTCCCATGCCCTCGACTTCCAATGATTTGGATCCAGTAGTTGACATGGTGATTTTTTTGGTAGGGCTATTGGAGCCTAATCTCCTTACCCCTGTCGCAGCCCTCGACATGTGTTCCTTCCAGAGTGATTATCTTCCATCCAGTGAAGATTTCTTGGAATCCATGACCAATTTTTGTCCCTTGACATGGTATCCTTCCAGAGCGTTATTCTCTTGGATACCATGATCAAGCAGAGGCCTACCAATATGAAATAGAGGTCACGAGCATAGTTTTCCTCTCTGTAGCAAGCTCATTAAAAAATGAAATAGAGGCCACGAGCATAGTTTTCCTCTCTGTAGCAAGCTCGTTAAAAAATGAAACAACAATCTGGGGATCGCACCCGGGACCCTGAGCATAGTTCTTTTCCTGTGTCAAGCTCATTAAAAAATGAAATAGTCACCTCTATTGAACCTTATTTTCATCCACCCTTCTCCTTTTTCTCATCTAGTAGAGAAATTGGTGACAACTTCAAAGTTGATGAATGAATTTAAGCTTGGAGGGCATGTCTCCAGCCTTTGATGATCATTCTGGAGTTAATCCACTAGCTGTCAAGTTGGGGGCATACCAAGCTTAGTCTTTGTTCTTTCTCATGCTCGTAAATACATGAGAATGCATCTGGGTAAACATTTATCTCTTTTTCAGACCTGTGTGGATACACGAAAAAGGAACCTCCTGGAATAGTCTTTAAGCTCTTTTCAAACTCTCTAAACATGAAAAGATTGTCGAGTGATCTTGCTTCCTTTCCCATTCGTTAAAAGGTTTGAAAGGGCGTCTTTTGAGTGATAAATTATCTCTTTTTTTGCCTCGCGAGACTAACATTATGAAAAAGGACAACATTGGAGTGACCTTTAAGTTGTTTTCAGACTCTCTACATATGAAAAACCACCGAGTTTACCTTCTCTGGACTCATTAAACAATCATACATTGAAGGGCCCATATGGGACCGAACCCTTACTTCTTCCAGTTCATTAAACAAAGGAAGAGGAACTTACTGAAGGTGATTTATATCGATCATGTGTTACCCTCCTCGAGCTCGTTAAATTAAAAATAGGTACTCGTCTATATGGATCGGGGGAAAATTGAAGGAAGCAAGCCAAACGGTTTTTGAGAACATTACCAGTAACTCTTAGAGTCGCCCTTGAACATGGCACTTTGTCTTTGCACACATATTAATCCACTGAAACAATCCTATGAGTTTTTCTTACTCCTTTGGGTCACCCGATGAAAGTCACAGTATCGACTGCATCGTCGTGTTTTGGTCCATGTCATGTTTATGTTGTTGTGCCTCAGTGTTCAAGGGAAGTATCCGCCTCGAGAGTCATCCATCACAAGTATCTTGTCTCAATACCCATGTCATTCCATGTTATTTTGATCTACCAATTACATCTCTGTGTTTGTTCTCTGCCATTGATGGGGGATACATCAAGGCCCTCCTTCAACGAGTCTATTCCTGTTGACTTCAACACATTATCTAGGAACTAGACTTAGAAACCGGTTAGTACTTTGGGGCCTGCATGCTTCAATGGTAGGCCTCCTCACGTTCAACAGTGGCTTTACATCATTGACCTCTGATCGGATGATTCCACAGATGTTCGACTTCAGCTCATCCATTCACATTCGTTGGAATGTACTAGAGTACCTTAGGAATCATTGACATCAATGGTGACCTCCCTCGCTCTTATTAATGGTTTACATCATTGACAGGTAATCAAGTGGTTTCTGCCATGTTCGACATCAGGACATCTATGCACATGGTTAGATTCATACTACATCGGGATCGGTAAGAAGACCCTGGGTTGAGTGATCACTTTGATATGTACTTTTCCCAGGTTGTGACGGAGTTTCTCTTGAACATTGACACATATAATGTCACATAGATCCACTTTGTATTGGTCGTGGCTATGTCTTGTCATCTCGTAGATCCACCGTGTATTCTTCGTGGCTATGATAAGTTCAGGTCATGGGAGTATAGATCCACAGTGTATCTTCAATGGCTATAACTTTTTGTCAATATAATTATGGATACACAATGTATTTTATGGCGGCCATACATTGAAATTCTCTATCACCCAAGCATAGGTATGCCTGCCTTGGGTTTGAAACATGTCATAATATTTGTTGTATGTTTGTGTGAAGTTTCTATCAAGTTCTCTATGTCTATACCCTTGCTTTAAAGATTTGTAAAGTGTTTCGGCCATCGTTCTCTCTTTTGACCTCACACTTTAGGGGGCATTCTGTTACACATGAAATTTGCACACCTAGGTACTTCGCCCTAAGTGTCGTAAAGTGTCATATAAGTGTCTCATACACCCTTAACACCATGGAATAACCTATGTCACAATCCCTAGTCGATGTGGAGGAGGGATATATTACATGAAGGCCAAAATACCAAGTACACAAGAATTATTATTAATATTCATGGAAAAGAAATTGATTAAGTGTGAGAATCAAGTGCACATGAATTATTATTAATATTCATGGAAACGAAAGTAATTAAGTGTGAGAATCCACCTCACATTTGGTTTCCTATTTTTTAAGGAAGGTGAAGGATCTCATGGATGGTTGAAATATTTCCTCCTTAAAATCCTTGAGAGATATTTCCTCCCAAAAATCCTTCAGAGACATTTTCTCCCTAATTATCTTAGAGATCCCTTGCTTAGTGGATCTGATGAGAGATCCTCTCCATGGTGGTTAAGTCTCCAAATCTTATATAATGAGGGATTTCCATGGAAGAAGGGGGGAGAGAGGTTTAGAGATACCAAACTTATGATCTCATGAGAAGTGGAGGAGAATAATCAGTGAAAGTATTTTCATTCTGATCATGGAGCTTTTGAGCAAGGGTTGGACAAGGAGAGCTTGATGAAGCTGTTACACTCACATCTATGGTTGTAAGTTTTTTTCATTGTTGTTCTCATTAATACAATCAATGCTTGGCCTGTTTCTTTCGAACTTGTACTTGTTCCGTATAAGTTTGTCTGTGGTAGATGGATCTATGTTTTAGCTAATCTCAGTAGAGTAGGAAGTTTTTTGTACTTTTGTTTGTCTTGCAGGACCTGACAAGGAGCTCAAGATCAAGGCTCATCCTGGACCTTGCAGGGACAAACGACATTCATAAGGTACGTACCTTCTTCCTTCTCTTTCGTTCATCAGCTTGATTATATCTAAAGGGAAGTCAGTGTCCATGTTAAGCACCTTCTGTCTTAGAGTTAAGGGTCTAGCTCTCAAGAGGAGGTCTACCTGTTCGCAGGGAGATTTTCCTACAACAACTCCTCATCTGGAAGTCATATATGGAAGTGACCTTACTCCTATCTCTATAGAAGGGATACCTCTCTCTGACTACTTTTTCAGTAAGAAGAGGAAGGTAGTACTAAAACAGGAAATGCACCTGAGAGAAGGCATAATGGTTAAGAAACATAGAGTGCTCGTAGATGGGAAAAACCTAGAAGAGCAAGACTTCACCACAGAAGTAGAAGGCTCTATGGGAGCTTTGGCAACTGCCAATTTATTCTAAATTGATTCTCTGAAAACAAGGCTCAAGAAGAAAAATCAAATGATATCTCAATTGCAGGACCAAATAAGGCACAAAGAAAATAATATTCGTGAGGAGGTAAATCAAAGAGTTGAAAACACCAAGATTGCTGACAAGCAGGAAATGCAATTGTCGAAGTCTAGTTTAGATGAAGCAAACAAGTAGATGCAAATGAGTCAAGTATAGGTCATTCAGCAGGAGGAATTAGTGAGACAGCTACAGGATGAGTTGAAATCCATTGAAGGACAAGTTGTGAATATAACAACATTTCAAGCCCAAGCACTAGAGGTGCATGAGAAACTACAAGTGGAACAACAAAACATGCTTTCTAAAATAGAGATCATTCAAAACTACTTCATGGAAGTAAGCCACTCACTGGATAGCATGGTTTTAAAGGAAAAAGAGACCACAACAGGTCACATTTCTTTTCAAAGGGAAGTAGTGTTTTCGGCTAGAGAGGAAGTACCAGCAATCCCAAAGCTAACTGTAGAAGAACAGATCAGGGGAGACATCATGTTAAAAACATGGGAGACCAATATTGTCGAAAGAAGGAAAATGACAAGAGAAGTTAGGAAAGAATGTGAAGAAGTGTTTGATCAGGTAGATACAAAAACACTGGGCATTGGCAAAGGTGATTGTCTCGGGCTATTAGGACAGATCAATGTCTTAAGGCATCAACTGCAGATCAAGGAGAGCTGGAATGAAGCCCATCTCAAAATTTCACAATTGAAGCAGCTTGACACCACGCAAATGGATAAGTGGCTAATAAAGCCAAATCTACAGTTGTAGTTGAGAAAGTTTGACAAGGGAAAGATCGAAAACAGGATGCCCAAAATTCAAAGGAAGTTATATGTATTTGAATCAAAGGACACGTCAGAACCTTCCAGAATTTTGGTGCAGTTTCTAGACAGGTGCATTGAGTGTTTGGGACCGAGCAAAGGAAGCGTTTCAAAGAAATTATGAGGTAACGCATGCATGCTCATTTTGTCCAACCGATAGAAAAGTAAAAATTAACCGAGCAAAATGATTCAAATTTTTATTCTGAAATTGTTAGCACCTAGGAGATTAGGAGAATACCAACCATCTAGGGTTGATGATTTTCTTTGTATAAAAACAATTTTGAAAGATACACCAAAGGCTTTTTTCCTGGGCCGATGGTAGCAGAGAAATTTTTCATTTGCCAAAATTAATACAAATGCAAATCAAAGACTCCAGATTCCGTGAAGTGTGAGTTATGTGTTCCTCTATTATTTCATATTTAACATCATTTCTTATATATCTTTGATGAATTCTAGCAGTGACAAGACCTGTGAATTATTTAGATTTATATATATTATGCTTCATTAAAGTTTTTCTTGTCTATTTTCTTCTTCTGTTACAAAGTGAGATTCTTCCCTGGTTGATGCCTCACTTTGTTCCACAGCTTTATGTTTTCTTTCATTTCATGCATGGTTTTCAGTTTAACTCAGAAACGGGAAAAGACCTTTGATTTTGTTATACTATTAATCCAAGATTTGGGAAATTTTTCTTACATAATCTAAATCGAAGCAACAACCTAAAAAACAACAAATCTTAAAACTCTTTTCCCTCCATGACTGTACCTATTACGAGACAACCCAATATCAAACCCGGTCTTACAGACCAGACCAGTATCGCTTTAACTCTTTTTAACACTATCTTAAAAACGGCTACCACCCGGGTTGAACTTGAACGTTCATGGGCAACCATTGAGCAAGACATTAGTGTCCAAGAACAATTGGAAGCTAGACAAAGACAACTCAGAAATCACCCATAGCTCCTTTTCCCTTAAGAGTTTTCCTTCCTTTGTTTATATCATAGACCCTCTTATTTTCAGATGCCTAGACTTTATACTTTCAAGTCTTAAGTATAAACTTTGGAACAACAAGTCCTATGACTAGCCTAGGTTCTTATTCAAATTAGCTAAAGGGGATAAAACCATTTTTACCACTCAATTTTGGATTCTCTTATGCATGTGAGATTTTTATTTTTAGTTTAAGGATCAACGACCCAGATTCACCCATGGGCGTGATCAAGGGTTATTGAACATTGTTTTCAAACGGGAATATCTTATATTGTAGGTGTTATAATTGAGCCCATGATACCTCATTGAAAAGGTATCGATTAGAGGAATGTAGTGGGAGAGGTCTTCAGGAATAATAGTAATAGAAAACCTCAAAAATCACAGAGAACAATAAACCACGAATTTGGGGTAAAAATTGACTATGCAAACTTCAAGCAACCATATATGGAGCTACAAGAAATGAAATCAGGGATGAAATAGATCACCTTAAAGATAGAATAGAGAATAAAAGGATGGCACAACAAATATTGGAAAATTGAGAGAAAAAATTATTTGAAAACACAAAACATAGAAGAGGCCCGAACTTAATTGAAGAATAGGTTGTGCAATGTTCAAACTGTTGCAAATCGAGCTATAGGAGTTGAAATCAAACCTACAAGAGCATGATGGAAGGCTGAGACAGAGAAGGAAGAAAGACAATCTTATTTAGAATACAAACAACAAAAATTCTCAGAAACACCATGAGGGATAAAATACGACACCAACAGGGAGAGTCAATAACATTTTTATTCAATATCATTTATGAATTGCCCGAGGGCGAGAATAACCACCCAAGAGCCTCTTCAACTTCTATTTGTAACTCCCAAATGTTAATTTTTGAAAATGTAAAAGAAATTCAAAATTTTAAATGACAAAACAAAGGGAAAACGAAGTGAACAGACACTAGAATTGAAGAGTCTCTTTTGTCTTATAAAAGAGAGCTCATTGAATGTGAGGGACTTTTACCCTTTGCAAATGAAATATGATACTATTACTTCTAAATGAATGAAGAGAAAGAGACATTCTGGGAACTTGTGATTTTGGTAGATGTACATGAGACTATTCTTGTGCATTTTTCTTCTGCTTGAGTAGACCAGAGTTTTGTTGTATGAACTATTTCTTCACTCTTTTCTATATACTTGTGTTGTCATATGTTTCCTTATGAGTATATAAATGATGTTATGAATGTATTTTACAACCAATTGTTGATGTATCTATAACATAATTATTATCACCTACCATTGGCATACATGAACTATTTCTAGTTCTAGTGGTATTATCTTTCACTATACTCATCTATTAGTTTTACTCATGGTGATAGATTAGAAGTAGTTAGCTTAGATTGGTTTTCTTTAAGTTTAGATTAGATTTAGAGTTAATTAGGATTCTTTGGGGGACAGTTCACTATATTTCTCCCTTTTGATATTTTTATTCTCAGTGGCAACCAGACCCACATATAGGTTATAAATTCCATCCCAAATGAGAGTAGGTCCAATTGGGACATGCCATAGGGCATTCTCCCTTACATGCTTGACAAGTCATTTGGACCCATCAACACCTCGATTTTGAGTTCCCGAATTAATAATGTATTTTTTACATATGATACTTAGGTTGGTGAACCAATATGTTTGGGTCGGAGTGCCCGTAATGTTGAAAGGTCGGACAGCCTAGAAAGTGTAATACTTTGAATTGTTTATTAATAAAATACATCGTTGGATGTAACACAAACAAGTAAAAAGATAGGGGGATATGAGTGTTCGAATATTGAGAGGGGGGGTGAATCAATATGAGCACTTTATACCACTTTTTAACAACAATATATATTCTTTCACTTTATCAACAATGTTCAACAATATATCATCAATTTATCATCTACGATTTCATTCAATATATCATGAGCATATAATAATAAGCAACATCGCATCAAATACACAATACACCAATATTTATGTGGAAACCCAAATGGGAGAAAACCACAGATGGATTTCTTATATATATCAAGAATTCATTCATACGAAGCACCAACTTCCCAATTCTCTAGCTGCAATATGAAGGAGGCTACAACCCCCAATTTACAGGCTCCAACCTGAAGGAAGATACAACTCCCTAGATTATTTGGATCTAACCTAAAGGAAGATACAATTCCCTAAATTCTCTAGCTTCAACCAAAAGGATGCTACAACCTTCGAGGTTCTCTGGATCCAACTGAAAGGTGGCTAAAACCACCTAGTTCTTAGGTTCCAACCTGAAGGAAGCTCCAACTCCCTAACTCTTCGGCTCTAATCGAAAGGAGGTTACAACCCCCTTTCCTTTCCATGTCATATCGCCCTAAAATATAAATGTAGACCAATTGTAACTACCACAATCACCGACATTGTCACTGCCACTATCACTGTCATTGTCATTGTCTCTGTCACATCAAACTGTAACTTGTCATTGTATCCAACCTGTTACATCAACATGTCCAACTTGTCATTGTCATCGATACTCAACCAGATCCTATCACATATATCATATACCAAGGACACCTCTCAACTAGATGTCCAACATCACCAACACAAGCCTCTACCAAGCATGTGCCAAGATCACCAACACACCATCACAAGATGTATGTCTCAACCAAGTACCAACCTGTACCGTGCACCATGCATCAACCTGTGCCACAACCTCTACCATCAACCATGTACCATAACATATGCCAACCATACATCAATCATATACCATATCATGTATCATACCATGTTACAACCATGCACATCAACCATGTACATCCACACCACACCATGTACCAATCATGTACCATACCAAGTATCAACTGCATACCACAACCTGTACCACAATAAGTGCATCAACCATGCACCAAAACTTGTACCAAACCGTGCATCAACCATGCACCTCAACCTGTACCAGACTGTGCATTAACCATGCACCTCAACCTGTACCAAACCGTGCATTAACCATATGCCTCAACCATCATCCATGCATACCAAGTACCAATCATGTACCATACCATGTATCAAAAATGTACATCAACATATGTACCATACCATGTACCATATACCATATATCATGAAATGTGTCTCAAACCATATACCATATCACTCTCAATCATGCCATGTACCATAAGATAAGCTTCATGTATATGCCAATGTCACAAAGATGTGCCTCTAACAATGAACCATAACAACCATATACCAAGTACCAAGAGTATGTCTCAAGCATGTAACAATATCACCTCAACCATGTGCAATCATTTACCATCAAGGGCCTCCAAGACATGCCTTAAGCATGTGCCATACCATCCAAGATACAAGCCTCAAACAATTATGGCACTGAAATGCCTTCAACCACTAAATGGACTTTCTTGTAACTAAAATGCATACTATTTATTATATAAAGTATGGAGCTTAGGATAGTTAGTAATTATCTTTTCTCTGTTATGTTGTCTTTCAAGAATCATTGAACAAAACATCCACAAATACAAACATTCTTACCTTTTAAATTGTTTTTTACACAATTTCTTCATTATTTACTTCATTTTTATTCATGTTTATGTGCCCGTAACTTAACTAAATTGTCCTTTGATATGCATCTTGGAATTTGGAATCTAATAAATGTGTGTGTATATCTCCCCCACACCTAGATAAGAAAGGATTGCATACATCATTTTACAATAATACATGCTTTATTTATGAGTCAACATTTTATTCTACTATTGTAATTGATTGATAAATAAATTATGTTGAGCTAATTGGGTTACAGTTCAATGGTGAACTCAATGATATGTGAGACCACCATCAAGGTTTCATTTTCTTAGAAACATAATAACTAAATGATACGTAAATTGTGTGGAGTTAATAGAGTCATGATTTAATCGAGAAGATGGTGACATATCAAGACACCACTAAGATTTAAATCCTTTAAAAACACGATCCAACAACAACTAGGACCAAGTGCCCAACTTCTTCTTACCTATAGTAATGCTTCTCTTGAATTTAAAAAGAAAGAATCTTATAATATTTATTCATGCTTATGTGCCCATAACTTAATTAAATTGTCCTTTGATATGCATCTTGAAATCCGATCAATGTGTGTATATATGTCTTCTCTACACCTAGTTAAGAAAGGATTGCATACATCATTTTACAATAATACATGCATGATTTACGAGTCAACATTTTATTCAGTTGTTACAATTGATTGATAAATAAATTATGTTGAGCTAATTGGGTTACAGTTCAATGATGAACTCAATGATATGTTAGACCACTATCAATGTTTCATTTTCTTAGAAACATAATAATTAAATGATTCATAAATTGTGTGGAGTTAATAGAGTCACGATTTAATGGAGAAAATGGTGACATGTCAAGACACCACTAAGTATTAATTCTTTTAAAAACACAATCCAACAAAAACTAGGACCAACTGCCCAACTTCTTCTTACCTAAAGTAATGCKTCTCTTTAATTTAAAAGGAAAACATCTTATAATATTTATTCATGCTTATGTGCCGATAACTTAATTAAATTGTTCATTGATATGCATCTTAGAATCTGATCAATGTGTATATATATCTTCCCTACACCTARTTAAGAAAGGATTGTATACATCATTTTACAGTAATACATACATTATTTATAAGTTTACATTTTATTCAACTATTATAATTAATTGATAAATAAATTATGTTGAGCTAATTAAACTATAATTCAATTATGAACTCAATAATATGTCAAACCACCATCAATATTTTATTTTCTTAAAATACGATACATAAAATTATGTAGAGTTAATAAAATCATGATTTAATAGAAAATATGATAACATGTCAAGATATCACTGAATTTAATTTATTTAGAAACAAGATCCAACAACAACTACAACCAAGTGCCCAACTTCTTCTTACCTATAGTAATGTTTCTCTTGAATTTAAAAGAAAGGATCTTATAATATGGAGTGAGAATATATTATACAGAAAGCACTATAAACTATAAGCCATGAATATACATACTATTTGTACTGAACATAAAGGTACA
Source organism: Picea mariana (assembly GCA_032191745.1). Lineage (NCBI taxonomy): Eukaryota > Viridiplantae > Streptophyta > Pinopsida > Pinales > Pinaceae > Picea > Picea mariana. Next base: position 26,395 of record JASDQU010207660.1, on the reverse strand, counting down.
CCTACCAATAAATGGGACAACATATCTGATTGGGTCCACATAAAATAAAAGTTAAATATTGTTCATAGATTTTTTTTATTTAGACAGAGCAACTTGCTCATAAAACCAAAAACACAACTTGCAAACGAGGTAAGTGGATTCGTATGGGTCCACTGTTGTTGATAAGATGTATGGGATGTCAAAAGCATTTAGAAAGAAAACCATAGGAAGTTCAATTCCCTCCAACAATAAAGTGCAAGGCTTGCTATTTGTATATTCAATTGTCAACCACATTGGGCCATTCATGGGCCTTTGTAACGGTATTATTATAATATTCAATGGTATTGAGTGGATGCTTCTAATTCCATAAACGATCAAATATTCCCAAAAGTATCAACCTTCACTAGTTAGGCAATGCCTAGATGGTGTGGGAACTAATAATTAAAGACCATCAGTGGATATAAGAGAGCTTTGACTTTTGGGAGATATTAAAGATCTTGGAGGTTTGGTGTGACCCATCGTATATTTTTTTAATGATTGGAAATGTAAAGGAATTCAGGGGAATAGTGTCATTGAGTTAGGTGGGAAGTTGAGTGGTGGGATTCATTTTGATGGTTAGGGTACAAGAAAATTTAACTATTTTGATTGTAAAAAGGTAAAAGTGGGATGAACTATTTTACTTCAACCAAAATATGGCAATGAATTATTAGTTTTAATTGAGAATATGGCAATGAATTATTAGTTTTAATTGAGAGGAAAGAGAAAAATAAATTTATTTAGTTAGATATGTTAATAATATTTCATCAAGACATATAGTCGGGACATATTCATCAGGGGTAGTCGGGACGTATTCTTTCAAAGCAATTGATTTCATATTTTAAGCTTACACTTAGAGAAATCATATAATAAAGATTGATAATCAAATTTGAAAATTCTTTTCGGTGATTTACTTTTTAAGCCAAAGTTCTTCGAGGTCTTGGACTTTGAAGATGACACTTTGGAGGTTTCCAATGAATTTTGTACGTCTAAGCTTCATTTTTTTTAAAGAGCATCCTAAACAAATTTTGTATGTGAAAGTTAAGCCCCTAATAAGATAATCATTGATTATTCCATGCATGTACATTTGAAATCCATGTCATCTCTTGTAAGTCACCTTAGGAGTTAGTAATGCATATAATTCACCAGAGAATTCTAGAAACATGAAGAGAACCCAAAACACTAACCCTAACAACCATGAAAGGGTGTTAAAACCCTAGCTGAAATGAGATAAAGGAATTCAACATCTCCTATTGTACCAATTAGATGTTCCATAGCAAAGAAGACAATAAAAGGAGTAAAGATGTAGCATAGTACAGAAAAAAGAAGAACATGTAGGAACTTGTAGCAGACAATAATGTCTCATAGCTCCAAAATGGGCTTGATGACCTTTGTTTTTTGGGTTATACTCTCTAATTTTTAAGAAAAAACACAATGCTTCATTTATTGGAGTTTTTACCCACACTAATGTTTCTCCCAAATATTGCGTTTATAATTTTCCATAGTGTCTTTGTTACTGTAGTTATATTCTTATTTTAGAATGGTTTAAGAATCCACATGGGGTGTTTGTTTTTTTGTTTAATCAGTAAATACAAAAATAGGTGTGTGATCAAACTTAAGTTTATTGTAATAGAAGTGAGTTAGAAGATTTGTTTTAAAGTGTTGGTCATTGGAATATCTAAGGCAATTTATAGAGCACTTTGAGTTATTATCTAATTAGCTCTTTCATTGACATGTTTCTAAACAATGGATAATGTCTTCAAAAGATAGAACACAATGTGACAATCTTAAATTGGACACGAGCTTATGCTCAAATTCAAATTTCAAGTTTCATTTGCAAGTTAATCACCATTAAGATTTTGGGATTAAAGGGTAATAATGATTGTGCATAAATGCCTACTATTATCTCAGCCATTGGATATGATTATAATGAGACGTAGTGGTGTAAGATGAAAAATAAGTTTTAGCTTTGGAGTAAGCATTAAATACCCTACTTCCCTGGCCAAATTTCACTAAGATGACTAATTATAACAAAGATTTTATGACATAACATTATGTTTAAACACTTATTATCACCTCATAAGTTATTAGATGTTATTGGTTTTTAGGCATTTAAGTTTCATTTGACTATTAATAAAATAAAATATACAACATTTTAATATAAAAAGATGAGTTGCCCATGTAGCTACAACATAGACTAACAAAACTAGATAAAAAAGTGCACCAACTTAAGCTAAAACACCCCAAAAACATAAATTGCAATGTGCAAAATACCAAAGTCTAAAGTCCATAGAGTCATAAGGCACACAACCTTATGCATACACCACTAAACTATAATACCCGCCACAAGGGGGACGCATCATGATTATCTGCATCCAGTCTCCAACTAGTGACAACTAGGGGCTCATTATGATAATTCAAGGTCAGGCCCAACTAATCACATTAGGGGCTCCTCAAGCAGGGAGTCCCATCCATCTCTAACCTCAAGGGGCATGGGGTCTTCACAAATAGCAAGAGTTAGAGTTGGGAACTATTTGTCACACATAATGGGGCAATGTGATGTATGCTCACTCCCAACATCCTTTAACTTATTTCCTGACTTGATGTTGGTCATTCTGTTGTGAATGTCTTAAAGTAAGCTAAGATGGACTAAGTAACTCCCACCTCATAATAATAATAATAATAATCTATTTTTAAGGTCACGACCAAGCTAGACAGCAAATTGGTGTATGAGGCCCCCTTGTTTGTGGGACAAGGAACCCCCTCCATGCAATGATTTGACTACTAAAATCTACAGAAATATACATGTGTCATCTTCCCAAACTCCTTGAACATGTGCTAGTGGTCCATCTCTAGAAAATTTGAATGACATATTTAAGTTGAGGACTTAATAAATGAAAAATTAAGGTAATAAAAGAGTAAAAGGTTTGGTAGTGAGATAAAGGAGATTTGAGGTAACTAATTCATGTCCAAAGAATAAAGGTGTCACGGTGAAGAAAAAAAAAAGAAAAATAAACGAAGTGAGGTTGCCTCGAAGAACCGGACGCCTTTGAGGAATTCAATCGAGTTTATTCAAACATGCTTGTCTTTATTATATAATAAAAATTAAAAAATGGGCATCTACGTTGGTATTTTGCCACGCAGCAACTTTACTCGTTCTCGGGGATATGCATTCCACGTGTCAAAATATTTTGCACGGTCGCTTTCGATCTGTCCTTGTCTGCAGAAGATCCACGTCCGCGGCTATCCAACCCGCATCAAGCGGGGGCGAAAATGCGGACACGTGTCGCCACGAATGGTCACTTCGGCTCTGGAAGCGCTATCGGTACGAAAGGCCCGTCGCTTTCCTGGCGAGAATAATGGCGCAAGTTGCGGCGGGCCCCGCACCACAGCTGTAGAGCTGCCCCCTGATGCAGACGTTCAAACACATCGCGAGTGACGACATGTGCTGGAAGAAGCATCTGTCTACGTGGGGCGTGACGCAGATCCTTTCCCTGATTTGGCGGTAGTTTGGATCCGCGTGCTAATATTAGAAATCCTCAAAAGTAAATTCAATAATAAAAAAATAATTAGAATTATTTAAAAAAATAGCTCCAGTAATGATTACAACAAATATAGTGATGATGTGTCGACACGTGGTGGCACAGGCGGTGCGCTAAAATTCCGTGCCGTCGGGTCCCAACGGGTTCCCGCAGTTGTGCAGTCCAGTTAGGCGTCTTCCACGTGGCAGAGATCTATCACCCTTGGTGGGTCCAGTTTGTGATTTCCAGCACGTGTCAAACGAAGGGGATGGGCAAATGCAGGGGGGAACCGGCGTGGCAGGTTCCAGAATTTGATGGGAAATTGAAAAGGCTGGATGTTGCCGGTGACCAACCGGCAGTCATGAGTTGACTGCAATATAATATGCATTATCCACTCGGAGAGACGGTACGGAGTGGACGCCAGATTTGGCGGTGAATTAAAGGCGCCGCTAACTTTAACTCTACAGCTTTGGAGCTCGCCAGTAATGGAATTCCTGTTAACAAACGACGATTTTCTGAAACATTATTACCATTTCTGAAATTTCTCTCTAACATAACATCAGTCTGCATCTTCTCCTTGGCCATGTGTTCACCGGTCTGTTATGTTAAGGATAAAAAGAATCAAAATATGTGCTGAGAAGGCCCAGTTACTGAAGTTTTATCTTAACATAACAGGATGTCAGTGGGAGTGAGCTTTACTGTGTGGTTTTGCTCTGCATAACCCACATGGGAGGATCAAGAGATTGAAGGATTTGAATGACGGGGTATACGTAAGTAGCGGACTCGTGGCGATTTAACAAACAAAATCAGTGTGTTGGGGAAGCTGGTATTGATGTTCTCTGATATTTTCAGCAGAGTCCGTGTTTCTGTCATTGATTATTGTTTGGGTAAGTACTATGTAACCTTCTTCTCATGCTAACTCAATCGCTGGCTTCTGATTTCCCAGTTTGCGAAGCGGATTAGATTATTTTTGTTGAAAATAGACTAGCAGGCGTTTACAATCTATCTCACCTACAAACATAGTTAAATAAGTATTCCTCAGGACCTTGTTTGATCGTAAGGGAAAGCTTTATACCAGTGTCATATGCGCAAGCAGAATCAAGATAGCGGACGAGGCATGCACAAGCTACCGAAAATGATTTATGGATGATGAAACCAGTTGGGGTTGTTGCTGGCATCAAAGAGCAATTTCTGAATCGACTTAGACCAAGTGATATCAGAGGATCAAGTGCAATTACACTACAAGTTGTATCAAATCAGACCAAGTGCTATCAGAGCACAAAAATTTCAAATTATGAGATTCTTAAGCTTGTAGAGATGTAGCAAGATATTTGACATTTGGTTGGATGGCTAATACAATGAATCATGGCGTCGCCTCAATCGAAAGAGATTTTTCCCAGTCAAATTCAATGAAGGATGGCCGGGAGGAATTGCATGCAGAATTGGACTTGAGTTTGGATTTGTCTCTAGGAGGATCCATAGGAAAACCGAAGGATAATAGGGATAACGAGAAGGAAAGGCCTAGTTTGAGGAAATACCCGTCTGAGAATCTGCAGCCTTGTCTGAGAAAATTTGCCGCTGGGAACTTTCATGGCTTGGTGGATAAAGATAGGGATGATTCCAGGGACAATGGTGGTATTGGAATTGAATTGAGTTCTGGCAGATGCTTGGAAATTTGGAAGAATTTGCAGAAAGACAATAAGCCTGCTTCGGCCCCGCCGCTTTCAAGGTCTCTGAGTAGTGCAGCCACCTTCAAGGAGATGGTGCCTTTGGCCATCCCTCACACTGGGTCTACTACTGTCAAGGCAGCAGGTTGGCCACAACCCTTCCATATTGTTCAGACTGGAGAGACCCACAAAAGAATCCTCAGGACTTGCAGTGGTGGGTTAGTGCCACCAGCCACCACGTCTGTTCTTCATAGACAACCAAGCCTTGATGTGTTATTCCCTGACAGAAAGCAGGACGGCGCTCAATCCATAATGCAGAAAGAGATCTTTGAGCAAATGAAGAAAAGAGAACTGCACGCCATGAGAAGACAAGAGGCAAGGAAGAAGAGAGGAGAGAAACAGCAGAAGAAGGCTAGAAGGGATGAAGGTAAGTCCTATACACAGAACAGGGCTTCTTTACTTTTTCCTGTTAGTTCTAGTTCAATTCCCTCCATAAGTGCAATGGGAAACAAGTGGGTATTCAATCCAGAGACATCTATCCCTCCTACAAATCAGACCCAGATCGATCCAAAAGATGGAGGAAGAGATCTGCTTGAAGCCCAAAGATCCTTTCAGAGAGGTAAGGATAGGGCTGCCAAGGAGATTGAACCACGCTCCGAGAAGGAGAATAAGTTAAAGAAAAAGGAGGGGAGAGGTTCTATGGATCCCTTGCCCTGTGATCTTGGGATGGAGACGGGCACTCCCAGTAAGATTGGGTTTGCAGATCCCGCTGAAAGTAGCAAATGTATGGACAGGCAGGCTAGTGACACTACGAAAAGCAATAGCCCAATCACAGGAGACTGTGGTACTGGGGAGGAGTCCAAGGAGCCTTCTCAGAATGAGCATAAGAGCTCGGGCCGCAATGTGGAAGAAATCGAAGCCACAAGCTTGAAAAGCCACCCTGCATACGGTGAAATCCCAGGGGCCTATCCGGCCCCCGCGTTCTCCGTCCTCCCGATGCCTTATCCATGCCAGATGCCGGCTGCCAATGCCCAGTGCATGCCTCTGCCAATGCCCTTTTCCTTCCCATACATGTTGCCCTTTTGGGCACCTTCAACACAGACCACTGCTTCCGAGCCTTCAAAATGTAATGGCTCACCTGTATCTAATGTCATCCAACCTGTTTCTGCTCATGGTTTTCCACCGATTCAAGCGCCTGGTCCTGGAACACCGCCAAATTGGCAACAGATGCCACAGGCAAAGGTAACAGTGACAACAATGCCAGGATCGGTGCAAGTTCCCCATGCATCCAGAACATCATCAGGCAGGATTTTGGCGATTCCGGAGCAGGATAGCAGATCTTCCGAAGGTAATATTATTCATCTTTTTTTATTTGGAGCATAAGAATTGTGTTAGAACATATATTATGATACGTGATTTCAGCTTGGGGTTCTGTTCCTAAAGGCAGAAGGTACTTTTGATCTCTCGAATGAACACTTCTGTTTGGCCTTGAAATATTTGTTCCCCATGATTTTGTTGAAAACCCAGTAGTTTTACATATACTAAAAGAGGAAGAAAGAAAACTTGTCTGATATTTTATCATTTTGTCAAGGATCTCAAACTTCCTGACAGTAACAAAGTACATAGTGAAACTCTCCATTGATTTTACACGATTCATTGTGCAAATTGCTTTCTGTGTACTGTCAGTAACAAAGGGAAGTGAAGACTTTCTAAATCAATAAACCATGTAGAAGCAGCAAATTTACACTGCATTACTTTCAAAAGGTCCAGTTCACAACACCTTTCAACAAAATTCCAATGAAACCAGTTCAAACACTTTTTTTTAATGCTAGAGAAACTTCTGGATCAAAACTGTGTGTGGAGTTTTGAAAGGTCGAACGTTTTGAGTGGACACTCCACCCATCATCAGGGACATAAGAAGCTCATAAGTTGTAAAATTGTAAAAGAGATTGATGTAAAAGAGAGTGCTGAGGTTTATAAATAAGGAAGAAAATTACCGAATTGAAAGTAGCAGTTGGCACTAGGTAATTAGTAACGGTGATAAGGTTGTTAGAGTGGATCTAGAAGAATATTAAACATATAATAGATTAGTAACGGTGGATCTAACAACCTTATCACCGTTACTAATCTATTATATGTTTAATATTCTTCTAGATCCACTCTAACAACCTTATCACCGTTACTAATCTATTATATGTTTAATATTCTTCTAGATCCACTCTAACAACCTTATCACCGTTACTAATTACCTAGTGCCAATTGCTACTTTCAATTCGGTAATTTTCTTCCTTATTTATAAACCTCAGCACTCTCTTTTACAAAACTCCACACAAGTTTTGATCCAGAAGTTTCTCTAACATTATGACCAACTGTGGAAACCTGCACACTCAAACTTTTTTTTAAGTTTATCCGGGTTCCAAGTAACTATTGGAAAACACATGTCTGTTAATCTGCCTGGCTCTTTTGCTGGATGACTTAATAAATGCACCTTGCTTCCCATTATAATAGATGTAGAAATAAGTTTTGTAACACTTCAAATGACAACACCAGTGGTGAGCAAAGGAAGAAGTAGACCACTGAGGACATACCATTTCACATTTATTCTAACAATCTCTTAAACTCCTGCTACATAATAGGGGGCAGAAGAGAAACATATGAAACCCCTGTAGTTGAATGAACTGTGTTCTTTGTTGTACAGTGTGGTCTTCATAAGGTTAATTCCTTAGCATGCAAGCAGGGTGCTTTGCATATGCGTAGAATAGCTGAGCTAAGATCGGGACTTTTCCTTTGCACAATTCAGGTAAGACTTTTCAGTACCTTACCTTCATGCATGCTAACGGAAGTGGACTTTCTGGTTGACCAAAAAGGTGTTGAAAGGTTGGTCTTACCTTCCTTAAAACGTAAGAGCTCAAGGGGGTGAAAGCTTAGCCTGAATACAATTTGGATTAATTCATTCAATACGTATGGGCAGGTTTAGTTAGGAGCAAACAGGTTTACCTGCCAGACGTCCCTAGAATCATTTGATAAAAATAAAACCTTAGAGACCAGTACCAACTTTGGGCCATTGGATTGGCTTAGAGGATTGCAAGAAAACCAAAGAAGGAAATCCAAAAACTATGATGAGGTGAACATGTTATTGTTATGTACAAATTGTCCACACATCAGTGGAGATTTTTTTTATTTTTCGGTAATTGAAGCCAGATGTTACTAAGAAATCAACAGGAATTTATTTTCTTTATTTAATAAGCATTAGCAGCTTCAGCAATTTATCAGCGTTTTGGTGTTTTGATTGGCTAAAGTAGATGAATTGTTTTTCTGAGCTAATGTTTGCCTCCTCATTTAGCATGTAAGATTAACATCTGTTCTTTCATGAATACGTTTGACATCTTTTGTTCCCCTTGAATATTTGCAGGAGCTAGTTGTAATGAAACAAAGAGTCAATCAAGTAAGTCAACCGAGTTATCGTATAAGGGCTTCCAATCTTTGTCGAGAGTTCCTTCTGTAAACAAGGGTCAAGGTCATATTTTGTCCTTTTCAGAAGGAAGTACATCTAGTAAGTTAGAAACAGCTCAATGCAAACAAACAGTCGAGAAAGTCCCTTGCACTACAGCCAGATCAGCCTCGGAAATGCCACCCACAGCAATCTCTCAGGAAAAAGCAACTGAAGCACGCTGTAAAACTTCCTCACCTTTTGTTTCTGATTCAAATGACAACAATCAACATTCTTGTATTAATGGTTCTTCTGCACATAGTTTAGAAGGACAAACAAAACAAATAACTATAAAATCCACACATGACACTCTGGCTCAAGACAATAGTTCCAATTTGAAGTCTGGAACTACTAGTTCTCAGTTAGTGGGAGACAATGCTTCAATACCGAATTTTCATTGGGTTACAACCACGGGAGTGGGTCCAAATGGGATTACAATCAGTGGGATCTTATCCAGTTACAGTAGTAGCCAAGTTAAAATAGTTTGCATCTGTCATGGCACCCAAATGTCACCTGCAGAATTTGTGCAGCATGCAGGCAGCATAGACGTTTCAAATCCTGAAAGAAGCATAGTGGTCAATCCAATTCCAGTTAAAATTGCTGCAACTTCGGCACGGGGTTAATGTCAAGAGCATATGCGTTCTTCAAAATTCCACATAATTGATTGGGAAGTATTCCAATTCTGACAATAGAGAAGGATCCTACTTGTCTCATTAGTTGTTGGAATAAAGAATTAACCAGTCACTCCCTGAAGATGTTAAATGGTACAGCTATACACATCTGCAAAATGCATATTGCATAAGAGTTCAGCACCTTTTGCACACTTTCTGAAAATAACCTTCATGTTTGATGGGGTTTTCATGTTTTATATTTTATAGGATTAGGTGTTGCTTTTAAACAGGAAATGTATTTTGCACTGTTTCTAAGTGTAAAACTTTAGCATTTCATGAAGCATGTTAAACTGAGCTTATACATATGTTCATATGGAATCTCCTTCCCATAGGAAAGGCTTCCTTTACACCAAATAATTGTGAAGGGTGCATCATTGCGTGTTGATTTTTCTTGGAAACAAATGAGTGGACAGAGAGAACTAATACGACTTGTAATACATGTTTTTGTAACAAATCACAGGCAAAGTCTGCTTGTAGTTTTCAGTTATTCTATGCTGCTAACTATTTTGAAGAAACTTGTTCAGTCAATTTAACTATGGATCAACCAAATATTGCAGAAAGGGGCAAAATGTCATCAAAGTTTTTACTAGAGTACTTGTACAATTGACAAAAGCTTCAAGGAATTACTCTATTTGTCAAAGCTTTTCCTTGATCTCTGCTCTTTCAAATAGAAACTGCAATTCAGTATTGGCCAACATGAACACCTTTTTTTTGACATTCTATTGACCAATATTGAAAGTTAAGCATTCAGATTGCTGCAGCAAGCTCTTATTTCGCATGGATATGGCGAACACTAAAAACTTAATACGTCAAAATTATTTTGCAAGAAGATTGGTATTGTAATGTTGATTCAATTATTCGACTTGTTAACGAGGCAAATTTATATTTGTTGGGCCAAAATCATTGGTTGAACTTTGGAATTGCTTTATTGGTAAAATCTTTTCCTTGATCTCTGCTCTCTCAAATAGTAACTTCAATTCAGTATTGGCCAACATTGACTTCGAGTTTCTGTTTTTGACATTCTATTGACTAATATTGAAAGTCAAACTTGCAGACTGCTGCAGCAAGCTCTTACACACTGCATACATACGGTGAACACTAAAAACTTGGTCCAATCAGAATTTTTTGTAACAAGATTGGTATTGTAATTTTGATTCAATTATTGGAGTTATTAATGAGGCAAATTTATATTTGTTGGGCCAAAATCATAATCATAATGTAAGAAGATTTATCCATGTTCATTGGTTCTACTTTGTTGGTTGTGAAAGGAAGCAGAGGTGCGTAATACATTTTCTAAACTAATCTATGAGAGAAGAACCAAAGAAGCATAGTAGTTGCAAACATGAAATAAACATCAAACAATTAACAACATGATACCCTGAGGAAAACCGTTCTGACAGAAAACCCCACACTCTAAAGCACTTTCAATGCATTATTCAACGATAAATTGTTACAATACAAGGTCTTTGTGCTCTCAACAAGAGTGTCCATCAATAGCATAATCCTGGAGAAAATTTGACACCATATAAGTAAGCTAAAACTTACTTTCTCTCGTTTCCTCAAACCCTAGCACTAAATAAATATGCATTAATAAAACCATAAACTGTTTATAGTTTTCCATTTTTATTTGTTGGAAACCACCAGTCGGTTATTCCCCGACACTGATCTAATCCACTACAATGCTGCTTTGTTCTCTGTTACACTACAACACTGCTGATCTGCAATTCAGTTCTGAAAAACATACAGAAAACTAAATGCGCAATGAAGAACAGAAATTAGATAGCGCGGAGTAGAGAAAATAGAATATACATGAAAATGAAAAAGAAATAGAAGAGAAAATAACCATCATGTTTATTGAGTGAGAGAAGAGTGCCTTCTATAAGCAAGGAAACTTTTTCCTTCTCGTTATTAGCTTATTACAACAGAAATTGCAACAACTAACGGAATGCTTACACCAGTGATTGCTAAAAGTGTACTAAATGCTTGCAACGGAAAGTGTTGAAGCGAACTACTATCTACAATAGAAAAAGCTAAAACTCATTGCCACACTAACTACAATACTAATTAAAGAGCGCCCTCTCATCATGAGTGGCCAAGGAAGTGGGGTGCACTTCATGGTGGCCCAATTCCTCCTTGTTTAGATCCAAAAGCGTCCTTGCTTCCGCTAACAAATGAGGGAAATTGTGTTGCAAATGATGTTGGTGTTTGAATTGGTACTTGTCCAACAAGAGTCATATACGATCTCCAACTGATAGAACAATGGTGTGTGCTTCTTATCATGTCTTTGTTTCACACAATCTTGGGTTGCTCGTAAGGCAATTGCTTCCTAAGTAGAGTGTTGGATAAAACGTTGCACAGACTGATGTTCTTGTTGCTGATGTGTTGATCCAGAAGCAACAAGGGTCTCTAAATGGAATTTCAGCGAACGACATCCATGTTTAAATATCGCCCCAATAGCGAATTGAAATGCATACTTCTTAATCTCAAAGGGATGATTCCTATCTGGAAAACGAAGAACTTGTGTAGAGCATAATGCGAGCAGAAGCTGAGCGAAGTAGTTCCCAACCTTTCGAAAAAAAATCTTGAGGTCATGGAAATTGGAGTGTGTTGGCCATTGTGCCAAAACCTGTATCCAAGATGGATTTGATCGACCCCCTGTTGTGTCGAGTATGAGTCCTGTTAAATTTGGCAACATCGACAGTCATTCTCCAATGCAAAGCCATATGGGCCACCCTGAGGCTAGCCAGGGAGATTTGGAGGATCAACCAATCTTGTGAGGTATTGACAAAAGCCAAGGGGAACGTACAACCTCTGTGAGTCAAACAAAAAGTCAGGACAAACGAGATTCTATGTGAGTCTAATGCAAAAGTTAGGGGGAACGTACAACCTCTGTGAGCATAGACAGTCTAGTGCAAAAGTTAGGGGGAACGTATGACCTCTGTGAGCATAGACAAACTAGTGCAAAAGTCAGGGAGAACATACAACCTCTGTGAGCCTAGTCAAGCCTTATGAGCCATGAGAAAAAGTCAAGGCATTTAGCGAAAGTTAGGTTGAATATAAAATTCCTATGAGCTAGAAACAAACGATATTCCTAATATTGCAAATGATATAAATGTATTGATCTAGTGCGTTGGCATGTGTAACATTTGTTAGAATATAGAGGATTGTGCTCGTTTAACCATTGACGATACCCTCGTCACCCAACCACAGGCCTTAAGCCACCCTCCGAGCACCTTGACCTTGACCGAGAAGAGAATTCTAGCTGCAATCTATAGCCAAGAGAGGCTAAATGCACCAAGCAAAAGAATAGAAACTAAACTGAACAAATGATCCCACCCAGAAGCTAGCGCACCACTCTCCCAGCTTTCCCAAAAAACCTGCGCACCAAACTGCTGTTGCCTGCGCAGATATTGCTCTCACTGCAACTGCTGAGATGACAAATAATGAAACTGGCGCCCTGTATTTATAGTGGATTGGCCAGTCTAACTGGGGTCGACCTGGCCAGTCTAACTGGGCCGACTTCTCCTTCTGGGCATCAATAAATTCAACATAAATATATTTGTTCAGTTGACACCCTATCTAAGGTTTCCTTCAATTCTTTGCTTCCTTCCGGAGGATTCTAATCTCGTCATAGGTCATAATAGAGGTTCATACCTCCCGAAGCTA
>JASDQU010207660.1:0-10040 GCA_032191745.1 Picea mariana | reverse complement strand
AGGTGGGTAAACCCACCTTTATTTTATTTTTGGGTCTCAATAATAACTGTTGGGGTCGACTTCTTATTTTGCTTATTACAATTATCTGTTGACCAATCCGCAAAAGGGGATTTGGTCCTAATACAATAACCGACATGATCAATCCAAAATGGGGATTGATCCTATGAATAAAATAACAATAAGAATAAGAATACTCTTTGCAGTTACATTATTTCAACACTCTTCAACACAATTTTGATATTGAGGTTAAGGGTGAAGCAATAGAGGCACATATCAGTGATAAAGAGGCAACATTCGAAAGCAACATATCACTGATGTATATCAGCAATAGAGACAAACATCAGTGATAAAGAGGTAGCATACCAAAGAAGCATATCAATGTTGTATATCAACAATAGAGGCAGCATATCAGAGGTGTATTTTAGCATGATCTTTTAGGTCTTTGTCAGGTTAGAGTCATCTTGGCAAGCTCTTTAAGAGCAATACATTCATGGTGGATATTTGTAAGCGATCTTACATTATTAATGCAATAAATGAATATCGTTTGCTGGGGTTTTTCTCCCTGTACAGGGTTTCCCCAGGGTATATGTGTTGTTGATGTGAATGCTTACTTATCTACATAGTTATTGCTATTCGATTATGACTTGACATTGTTGAAGTGTATTAAGCTGGAATCAAAGTGTTGAAGAAAATAAAAGAATTAATCTGCATAAGAAATCAAGCTCATAATTTAACATGGTATCAGAGCTTAAGGTGTGTTAAACGTGTTGAAGTGCAACAACAGGTACACATAGATCCAAGCTAGCTTGTTTAAGTTTCAAGTGTGAAGTCCATGGCATCCTCCATTTCAATCAGGGTCGAGGATAGACTCGAAGGAGCTACCAACTTCAATGTGTGGAAGCTCCGGATAACAAATATCTTGCAAGAGCATGATTTTGAGCAATATGTGACCACAGTGGTGGAGGAACCCACAAATAATTCAGGAAGAGCGGCTTTCAGGAAGAGTCAAGAAAAGGCCAAAAGAATTATCTTTGACTCAGTCAAAGACAATATAATGCCTGCAATGACTTCGTTAACCACTTCCAAGGACTGTATGGATACCTTGGTGAATCTATATGAGAAATGGGCTACAAGTCAGAAGAGGACACTTAAGCACAAGCTTAAGTATTTGAAGATGGAGAAAGGTGAATCAGTGGCATGTTTCTGTTCTAGGATAGCCCAGATCAGAGATCAGTTTTTGGTCATAGGGGTGATAGTGGACAATGATGATTTAGTGCAGGCCATTTTTTACGCTCTTCCTTCTTCATGGGAGACCTTCTTATCCAGTGTAAGTGGGAGAGAGATCCAACCCATGTTTGAGAGGTTATGGCATGATTTTCTCCAGGAGGAGAGTCACACAACGACCAGGAGCGAGCCAACGAAAGAAGAGCACTCAAATTTAGCATCAAAATTCAAGGGAAAGAAGAAAGGCTCTTTCCAGAAAGGATCTCAGAGGAAGCCAAACACCAAAGGTACATTCAAAGGAAAGAATATTGATACATCTAAGATTAAATGCTCTAGTTGTAATAAGTTGGGTCATTTTGCTAAAGATTGTTGGTTTAGAAAGAAATATCCAAGGAAAGGGAAACATTATGCCTCAAATGTTGAAGATGATGAATCCAAAAGAAATCAGAAAAGTCCTAATGAGAAATAAAATAGAAAAGAATATTACTTGGTTTCTGCCTTATCCAGTTCAGTTTTCACGGGGCCAAAAAATTGGTTAGTAGACAGTGATGCATCAAAGAATATGACAGGGTACAAGGATATCCTCTCAGATTTCGAGACAAAATCTTTTGCAGAGCATGTTGAGATTGGGGATGACAAACGTTACAAGATAGAGGGAGTAGGCTCTATCTCCTTTAGATTGGAATCTGGGGCTAGACTTCATGTTGCTGAAGTATTATATGTTCCAGGGCTCAAGAAGAATCTACTATCAATTGCAACCCTTGAGGACAAGGGATATTGGGTGATCTTCAAGGACAGGAAGGCACTACAATGGGATAAATGTATCCACTCAAGTACAACAGAACCCATTGGAACTCGCAGTGGAGGACTGTACATCGTGTCAGGACAATCAGTTCAGGGATTGACTCATGATGCGACTAGCTCCAACGAGTTGTGGCACATAAGACCTGGACATCTTCATTACAAATCTCTTCCAGATCTACATNCAGGGCTCAAGAAGAATCTACTATCAATTGCAACCCTTGAGGACAAGGGATATTGGGTGATCTTCAAGGACAGGAAGGCACTACAATGGGATAAAGGTATCCACTCAAGTACAACAGAACCCATTGGAACTCGCAGTGGAGGACTGTACATCGTGTCAGGACAATCAGTTCAGGGATTGACTCATGATGCGACTAGCTCCAACGAGTTGTGGCACATAAGACCTGGACATATTCATTACAAATCTCTTCCAGATCTACATAACATGGTATGTGGCATGCCCTCTATTTCTCTTAGTAAAAATGAAACTTGTAAGGGATGCATGCTAGGTAAAAATATAAAGAAATCATTTTCTAGTAGTGACAATAGAGCTCAACGCATCTTAGATCTGGTTCATTTTGATGTGTGTGGTCACATGTCATCTCTCATACTCACTGGTTGTTTGTATTATGTCATTTTTATTGATGATTACTCAAGAAAATGTTGAATACATTTTCTTAAAGCTAAAAGTCACACATTTGATAAATTCAAAGAGTATAAAGCCTTTATTGAAAAGCAGACAGGGAAACACATCAGAATCCTTAGAACAGACAATGGAGGAGAGTTTGAATCTCTTCAGTTTGAGGATTTCTGCAAGTCAGTAGGAATCAACATACAATTGACCGTGCCATATAACCCTCAACAAAATGGAGTTGTTGAGAGGAAAAACAAGACAATTTGTGAGGCAACAAAAGCAATGATGTTTGACCAGGATCTGCCAAATTCTTTATGGGCATAAACTACCTCCATTGTCGTCTATATTCAGAACAGGTGTCCACATGCTATCTTGAAGGACGACTCATGAAGAGATCTTCTCAGGGATCAAACTTGAAGTAGGGAATCTAAGGATATTTGGGTGTCCTGTGTATATTCATGTCCCTAAGGAAAAGAGGACAAAGATGGAACCCTCAGGCAAGAAAGGGGATTTTGTGGGGTATAATGAGAACTCCAAGGCTTACAGGATTTATGTACCAAGTCGGAGGAAAATAGAGGTAACCAGAGATGTGACTTTCCATGAGGAAGCCGCATTTAAGAAATCCAAAGAGCTTCAACAGGAATCAGAAGCAGTTCAACTAGCTTCACCCTCTTCTGAAAATGAAGAGTCAGATGATCAGAGGGAGGAACCTCGTGAAGGGATAAGTAATGATCCCCTAGAACCCGCTGAAGTGTTAGAAAGAACTCTTGAAAAACCTCCAACCAAAATGAAGCCAAGGTGGCTTAAAGAAATAATGCAGGAAGCAGAAAAGATAGCTGCTCCCAAAGGAACTTTCAGGGAAAGAAAGAGGCCTCATAGGTTTGGAGGCTATGTTGCACTCATGAACATCATTAGTGATGCCAACCCTTCTTCATTTGAAGAAGTAGATAAATTATAAATATGGAAGGATGCCATGATTGAGGAATATAGGTCTATTATAAAGAACAATGCTTGGGACATTATGCTGAGGCCAAAAGACAAATCAATGGTTTCTTCCAAATGGATCTATAAGATCAAATATGCAGCTGATGGAAGTGTGGAAAAGTTCATAGCAATATTTGTATCCAGAGACCTCACTCAGAAAGAAGGAATCGACTACGAAGAGACTTTTTCCCCTATAGCCAGGTATACCTCCATTCAAACTATTATTGCTTTAGCTCCCGTTCTTGGTTGGAAGCTAAATCATATGGATGTAAAAACAACATTCTTGAATGGAAAGATTGAACATGAGGTATTTGTGGAACAAACAGATGGTTTTGTACTGCATAACAAATTCACTCATGTATGCAAGCTAAGGAAGGCCTTGTATGGTCTTAAGCAGGCTCCCAGAGTTTGGTATGACAGGTTCAATGGATTTCTTAAAAGCCTGGGATTTCAGAAAAGTGATGCTGATGCAAATCTGTACTTCAAGGTAAGAGGTAACCAACCTGTTATACTAATCATGTATGTTGATGATCTCTTTCTAACAGAAGATGAAGGGATAATAGTCTGGTGTAAGAGGGAGCTAACCTCAAAATTTGAGATGAAAGACTTAGGCTTGATGCATTATTTCTTAGGATTGGAAGTATGGCAAAGATAGGGCGAGATATTTATGGCACAAGGAAAATACACAGTGGATGTACTAAAGAGGTTTGGTATGATGGATTGCAAATCCATGTCTACTCCGATGATTACCAACCTGAGGAAGCTGCATGATTCTGATACAGGTTCAGATTTGGTGGATCCCACCATGTATAGGTCGCTGATTGGATCATTGATGTACATGATCCACACTAGGCCAGATATATTCTATACAATGATTGCAATGATTTAGTTCATGACTGAACCGAGACAAAGACATTGGGTGGCAACAGAGCACATCTTGAGATATCTCAGAGGGACAATTACTTATGGTATGAGATATACATCCAGTGGTGGTTTATTTTTGCATGGTATGCAGATGCTGACTGGGCAGGAATTTCGGTGGATCAAAAGAGTACTTCTGGATACTGCTTCAATTTAGGATCCGTTATGATCTTCTGGTCAAGACGGAAGCAGGGATCCATTGCACATAGTACAATAGAGGTTTTGTACATTGCAATACATGATGCTATCAAGGAAGCAATATGGCTCAGAAAATTGGTTTCTGGGTTGTTTGCAGAAAAGCTTGAGACAACGATGGTTCACTGTGATAGTCAAAGTTGCATAAAATTGACAGAGAACCTAGTATTTCACAACAGGTCAAAACATATTGACATGAGGTACCACTACATCCGAGACTTGGTCCAAAGAAAAACTGTAAAGTTATAGTACATAGCCACGAGTGATAAGGTAGTTGATATCCCAACCAAGCCTCTGACCTCGAGACAATTTGTGTCGCTGAGAGGAAAGCTTGGTGTGGCTGAGAATGACTCCCTCGCTGAGAGGCAGTGTTAAATTTGGCAACATCGACAGTCATTCTCCAATGAGAGGCCATATGGGCCACCCTGAGGCTAACCAGGGAGATTTGGAGGATCAACCAATGTTGTGAGGTATTGAAAAAAGCCAGGGGGAACGTACAAACTCTGTGAGTCAAACCAAAATTCAGGAAGAATGAGATGCTATGTGAGTCTAATGCAAAATTTAGGGGGAACATACAACCTCTGTGAGCATAGACAGTCTAGTGCAAAATTCAGGGGGAACGTACGACCTCTGTGAGCATAGACAAACTAGTGCAAAAGTCAGGGGGAACGTACAACCTATGTGAGCCTAGTCAAGCCTTATGAGCCATGAGAAAAATTCAAGGCATCTAGCAAAATTTAGGTTGAATATAAAATTCCTATGAGCTAGAAAAAAATGATATTCCTAATATTACAAATGATATAAATGTATTGATCTAGTGCGCTGGCACATGTAACATTATCCACCATGAAGAGAATTTCAAATTGCCTTGTAAAGAGTCAAGTTGTAACTGAAGTATTAAGTCTAGTTCTATTTTAGAACTAAAGTGTAATGTTGAGTTGTAACTGAAGTCTTAAGTCTAGTTCTATTTTAGAATTAAAGTGGAATGCTGAGTTGTAATTGAAGTCTTAAGTCTAGTTCTATTTTAGAACTAAAGTGTAATGTTGAGTTGCAACTGAAGTTTTAAGTCTAGTTCTATTTTCGAACTAAAGTGTAATGTTGAGTTGTAACTGAAGTCTCAAGTCTAGTTCTATTTTCGAACTAAAGCATACCAGTCTCAAGTCTAGTTCTATTTTCGAACTAAAGTGTAATGTTGAGTTGTAACTGAAGTCTCAAGTCTAGTTCTATTTTTGAACTAAACTATACCAGTCTCAAGTCTAGTTCTAAGTTTGAACTAAAGTATGAATCTGAGTTATGATTAAAGCATGCAAACGAGTTACTATTTCGAGCCTTTGCTCTTCTCCTCTTCAACCTGTATAAGCAGAGGTCGACCCCTCTCTTCAACAGAGTTTTTATATGCAGGTTAATGGTGAAGCAATAGAGTCACATATCAGTGACAAAGAGGCAACATTCCAAAGCAACAGATCAATGTTGTATATCAGCAATAGAGGCACACATCAATGATAAAGAGGCAGCATACCAAAGAAACATATCAGTGTTGTATATCAACAATAGAGGCAACATATCAGAGGTGTATTTCAACAAGTTCTTTTAGGTCTTTGTCAGGCCGAAGTCATCTTGGCAAGCTCTTTAAGAGCAAGACATTCACGGTGGATATTTGTAAGTGATCTTACATTATTAATGCAATAAATGAATATCATTTCCTGGGGGTTTTCTCCCTATACAGGCTTTCCCCAGGGTATACGTGTTTTTGATGTGCATGCTTATCTACATAGTTATTGCTATTCGATTACGATTTGGCATTGTTGAAGTGTATTAAGATGGAATCAAAGTGTTGAAGAAAATAAAAGAATTAATCTACATAAGAAATCAAGCTCATAATTTAATAACTCCCAAATGAGGCATTGATGAGTGTCCAACATAGGATTTCTTTCCCTCAAGTGTTTGTGCCTGCAATAGCTCATGGATGTGGCGGATGTGTTGAAGATGTTCTTCCCAAGAATTACTGAAGACCAAAATATCATCAAGATAAATGATCACACATTTACCCAAATGACTTGCTGCGTTCATGCGAACTTGATGGTAGCCAACTGTCAAATCCATCCGTGTGAAGGAATAATCTCCTTGTGAGTGATCCAACAATTCCTCAATCTGGGGTAGGGGGTAACAAGTTTTAATATTGGCTTTATTAAGGGCACAATAAGGGGTCACTAGGCACCCTACTCAATCATCTTTGTTTAGAATAGCAAAGGAAGACGACGCACATGGATACGATGAAGGTGGAATACGACCTAAGTTCAAAAGTTGACCAATTGGGTGTTCCATCTCAGTGGCCTCCCAAGGAGTGATGTGATAGGATAGGGCATCGGGAAAAGAAGCACTAGGAATTAGATCAAGTGTGAGCTCAATAGAGTGACACATGGGCAGTTCCATGGGTTGTGTGAAAACATCTGCAAATTCTTAGAGCAGGGGATCCATGGTAAGGGGTACAATGTTATTTCAGTTGTCTAGGTTAATGGGGAAAACTAAGCACGAAGAGAGGCATTGGTTCAGACTAACTTGATTAACAGTCGTGTGGTCAGTAATAGGCTGGGTGGATTTAAGAGCAGAAGAAGTAAGTACATAGGTGCGCCCCTCATGTTGCAAATGATATTGATGAGATTTAGCATGATAGATAGTGTGTCGAGCCTGTTGGTAGGGAATGCCAAGTAAAAAATCGAAACAATCAAGAGAAGAGACATCACACACCACGATATCTCGGAAAGGGATAATCACAAAGATAACCACACAACACTGGGAGACAGTGAGATGAGGGCCTTCCTTTTGTACCAAGCCGAGCTGGTATGGGGCTGGGTGTAGAGTGGTGGGGATGTTTAGGCATGTGATGAAGTTCTGGGAAACAAGGTTAATTTGGCTTCCATTGTTCAAGATGAGAGTAGCCAACTCATGCTTAATCTGACAATTATGTGTGAACATAGGTATATTAGAGACATCAATTTCATTAGTGGTCATCAAGATCAGAGAAGGGTCCATTTCGGTATGATTGTCGAGAGAGACTATTTCAGGATAGTCAGAGAAATATGACTTAGCGACCTCTGGAAATAGAGTCTGGTTGGTGTGAATTCTCTTAAGTATCCGACAATCTACAAATGCATACAAGTTGGTCTTATGAAAGTTACACCAAGGTGCACTTCCAGGTGTGGATGGGGAAGCAAGGGAAACTATGGATTGCTCACTATGTGAAGGACTAGCAGTAGAAGGAATATATCGGGTTGGGGAAGAGAGGTTTTGAGAAGCCACTTTATGCTCCACAACCAAGGCCCAAAGAAAGGTGTTTTCCAAGGAAGGAGACTCAAATAAATCTATTTGATGATGAAAAATTGTTAATAAACCAAAATTAAATTTGACAATCAATACCTCTTCTGGATCTGAAATGTGTAGTTGGATGCGCAACTTACAGAAGACATCTATGTAGCTTTGTAGTGACTGATGGGCGAGTTGTCAGAGCTGCAACCATTTGGAAAGGAGGTTTTGTTGATATCCTAGGGGATAGAAGCAGTCTTTGAGTGCCTTGCAAAATCTCACCCACGTCGTAATGTGTGGTGTTTGTGTCTTGACCGGGTCACCTATGTCCATGGACCAGAAATAATTCTCCAGCTGAGTGTTCCACCATGTTTGTGAAATTCCATCGAGTTGCAGACTAACAATTTGAAGATTCATTTCTTCTATCATCTCAGGACATGTACGAAAGTATGTGGAAATACTATGAAGCCAAGAGTTGACATTCTCGCCATTTATTTGGCCCATAAACTTCAATAATTGGAAGCATGTATTGAGCTGCATGGGTGTTGGAGCTTTGCGTTGTTGCAGACGGAGTAGATACTGGAGAGCCATATCTAAATCCTAAATTGGAGTTGTGGCAGTGGATGCAGAATCCTCCGTAGATGTCTCTCTTTGCGGCAACATAATTTTCATGCACCACAGATGTCAATCTGTCAATGGATGTTGCGCTGAGAATCATTGAATTCCTTAGGGCCCTGAGAAGGCACCCGATACCCTAAAGAGGGAATGTCGAGAATGGTGAAAAATGAATGTGTTGGAAGCCCTAAGAGGGTGCGTTGGAAGTCCTGAGAAGGAAATCTAGCTCTGAGAAAAAAAATTGTTGGATGGGCTCTCTTCTGAATTCCGTAGCTGAAAAGAAGTTGACTTGGATCCAGGCTTTGATACCAATTGATCTGCAATTCAGATCTAAAAAACACACATAAAACTAAATGTGCAATGAAGAATAAAAATTTAGATAGCGTGGAGTAGAGAAAATAGAATATACATGAAAATGGAGAAGAAGAAATAGAAGAGAAAATAACCATCATGTTTATTGAAGGAGATATGAGTGCCTTCTGTTAACACATAGAATTGTAGGGGTCAAAAAGTCATTTCAGTGTTTGTTTTCAAGTCATAGGTTTTTATAGTTTTTATGACTTCTTGCTATAATCATTTCTCAATTTTTTTGATTTAAATAAACCAAGTTAGTTTGGCCTTGGTCTAGGGTCTTTGGGTTATGTCTTTGTTATCATGACAAGGAGTGATAAACCCTCATGAGTCAGATCTTTCAAAATCCTTATTATCACCTTGACATGTCAACTCCATGACTGTATGAAAGATCTCTAGCTATCACCTTTTATCCATTTAGCTATCAAGTCAGTGTTAATTTGAGTGTTTCCAACTCACTAGGAGAGTTCACAATGTACTTAGGTGCTCCATTCATTCATTTCCATCATTACCTTTTTGTCATGCTAAGGAATTTCATTGTTTTCAGAGCCTATTTTTAACAAATTTTCATCGATCGGGTTTTTGGACATCCTAACAGTCTCCTCAAAGCATGCAAATCTTGTTTTAATTAGGCGTTGTGAATTGGTGTGTAATGACCCTTAATTATTAAGATGATTAATTTAACAAATAATCCTAAAAATTAGCTAAACTATAATTAATTATTAAATAACCTTAACTAATTATCTGTTATTAATTAATTATTTTAGATTATGATTAGTTTAAGTATGATTAACTCTTTAATTAAGGGTTAATGATTAATTTGATTATTAATTAATTAATTGATTAATTAAGTATTAAACAAATGGGTGGATAATAAAATATAATGTTTAATTGGGTTATGTATCCCACAAGGGATAACGTAACCAATACGTTAAGATAAGTAATAAATGAATGGATAAGGCATTAATAAAGGGATAAGGTATTTGGTGGGGGGAGTTAATGGAGAAAG
>JASDQU010207659.1:28505-45951 GCA_032191745.1 Picea mariana | reverse complement strand
GAGAAGGAGATTTAAATACCACTCTAGCACCTGCACCTATACTGGAAGAAGCTCCATCAAAGAACATCTTCCAAATAGAGGTAGTCGGAGGAGGCATCCCCTGATCAAGACTGAGTTGCTTTCTGATCTGCAAAGGGGTCTCAGCCTCATCGGTGACCTGCAACAAGCTAGATCCTAAGTCAGTGTCCAAGGCATAGATAGGGTGATTAGTGGGGTTCGCTTCATCACTGACTATGTAGGCTAGCTGAGCTTCTCTGTACAATCTCCTATGTTCCCCCCCAAATACTGGGATAGTGGCATACGTGAGATCCATCTGTAAAGTCCCTCCGAGTCTCTTAATCCAAGACCTTGACAACAACATGCCAAATTTGGGGGGAACATCAGCTACCACTATATCCATGACCATACTTTTCATGGGTAGCTGAAACAGGGAAACCACTAGGTCCTTGATGACTCCCAAACATTGTACCCTCCTGGAGTCAAAGGAATAGAGGTCATGATAGGATCTGGTGACTTCTAATCCTAGCTCTTCCATGACAACTTTAGGCATAAGGTTTTGGGAGGATCCTGAATCCATTAGGCAATTATGCAACACTTTATCATGTATGTTTAGAGAGGTGTAGAAGGGAGGGGATGAATCATCTATGTCTTCTACCATGGGACCTAGGACCACTGTAGGCCTTTCATCTTGGAGGTTTATGCAGTCTGTGGAAAGGCCAGAGGCTTCAGATTTCAATAGGTCGGAGAAGCATTTTTTGAACTCCCCATGTTTGATTAACTCAGTGAGGGGCACAGGGATTCTGATCTTTTGAATTTCATGCTCGAAATTAAAGGAAGATGTGGGCTTTGTGATTTCTCTAGCTTTAGGAGCATGATTTTGAATGATAGGGGAGAGAGGTTGGGCCTTCTTACCTCTGTGGTTGTCTGCTACCTCGTCAGCAGGCTTCTCTTCTCTAGTGGATGACTCAGGAAAATCAGGGGTTGCTGCCCTCTTGTCTGATCTCAGGTTATACCTGCCTCGACCACCGCCAGCTTTGTCTCCCTTTCTCAATTCATTTAGCTGACTATTCATGAGAGACTCCTCGTATGCTGACTTAGTTAGATGGGGGAAAGGAGGAGTGACTTCTACAGAGTGGATTTTAGGCTCAGGCTCATCTGGTTGTCTTTCTTCTTCATCAGCTACAAAGTTGTTCTGGAAGGGAGCCTGAATTCTTTGGTCATCTCTGTCTCTTTCCTTCTCTTTGTGCATAGTTGGGGGAGCAAAATTGTTTGGTCTCCTGAAACCTCCTTTATTTTCGGTGTTCTGAGTGCCCTTATACATCTGCCTCCTTTCCACCTTCAATCTCTCCACCTCTTCTTTAAGAAAGTTCATTACTTGGGCCAGCTCTCTTACTTGAGGGTGGGACAATGATGGGCCAGAGATGTTGGAATCAGAAGTTGAGGCTTCTGATTTTCCTTTTCTTTTGTCTTTGTCAGCCTTATTCCTCAGTCTGTCTGCTGCTAACATGTTAGATTCCACCTCTATAGCTGCATCTTGCATCTGAGCTAAAGAGGTGGCTCTCCTTTCTCTTAATACGAGACAGAAATCGGGGTCAAATGCGCCAGCATATGAGATTTGAGCAGAGGCTTCAGAAGGCTTTATCTCTACAGGAATCTTGTTATACATCTTATTGAATTTTTTGGAGAAGTCAGAGACTGACTCCCCTTCCTGCTTCTTTAGGGATCCAAACTCAATCATATAATATATGTAGTCTTTTCTATCCCCCCACTGTCTCAGGAAAACATTATCCAGAGCCTCAATCCCAGCTATGGATCCTGGGGTCAGTCCCCTTAACCACTTCCTAACCTCACCATCCAGGCTCTGGACGAAGACTCTCATCCAGACATCTTCATTTTCAATATTTAGGTTGTCTGCATAGCTGTAAAAGGCAGCCAGGTGCTCTTCAGCAGTCACATCTCCCTCACCACTGAACTTGGGCATGTATTTCAAATAGTCTCTAGTAGGGAGAGGGTTCAGAGGCTGAGGAAGAATCAAAGGAGNCTCTCATCCAGACATCTTCATTTTCAATATTTAGGTTGTCTGCATAGCTGTAAAAGGCAGCCAGGTGCTCTTCAGCAGTCACATCTCCCTCACCACTGAACTTGGGCATGTATTTCAAATAGTCTCTAGCAGGGAGAGGGCTCAAAGGCTGAGGAAGAATCAAAGGAGAATATCTAGCTGCGACTATGGCATCCATTCTGTTCGGAGGGGGATTAACACTAGCCATAGGGATGTTGAGTGGAGGAGGACTCGGAGGAGATGGAGTGTGAACAGGTGAGGAAGGAAAAGAGGTCCTCACAGGAGATGACGGGGAAAACAGATAGAAGTCTAAGGGACCTGAGTGTGCAGGTGTCTTTCTCTGTGCAGCAGTAGTAATCAAAGGAGGAGTAGTGAAACCTCCTAAGAGGGGAGTGACAAGGATCTCTCCTTATGATACTAGACCAGGAGGGGAAAACCCAGCAGGAACACTCCCAAAGTTCAGAAAACGGGAAACTTCAGAGGAAGGAGGACTAGGAAACTGAGAATCTGAAAATGGAGTTCTCACAGAAGGGGAGGGCGTGTTACCTTTTTCATCGACAGAAACTTCTTTTGCATCTCTCTTTCCCTTTCTGCGCACCGCTTCCAAGTCTGCTTCCGGAGTGGCCAAAGGCAAGTGTGGATTTAACCTCGTATGTCTGCCCCTCGAAGCCACAGTTGATAGAACAGGATCTCCCCAGCGGAGTCGTCACAGTGGAGTTGCCAGGTGCACAGTAGCAATCTTCAAGTCTTGATATTTGATGCACCTTCAGAAATCAGTTAGTCGTTGTCGTTCTGCCCAGGGAAAATCTTCAACTTCATCCCCGGCAACGGCGCCAGAAATGTTGGCTAACGGAAGTCACCCCTGGATTGCTAGCAGGAGCAGAGCCCAACGCCCATCAGATTAATGTCACGGTTTGTTTAAAGGGTGATCAAATGGAGGAAAACTCAAAACAGCACGATCTCAACTCGGAAACTAGACCAGGCATGCATGAATGAGTGAGGTCTTGATAAACTTCAAACAGTGAGTCGTAGTAAAAGGGTGAGCAGGTGGAAGACTTATGCAAGAAGGATGCAGAGGTCTATAATAAACATCGGGTTCATCACAGACTGGAGAAGAATGTATTCAAACGCAAAACCCTTTTACATTCGAACACACAAAACCAGAGAGTACAAGAATGCCACAACAAATCCTTTATCCTAGCATAACTGCAACAATCCACGTGAATCCGTCACTCTGAACACTCCGGCATGAGATGAAACAAAGATGGGAGAAAGAAGAACTGTTTGTTATAAACCAAGAAGTCTCAAACACAGAGGCATAACCAGGAAACCAGAGTATTTGCTGAAACTTTACAGTCGGGAGCTTAGCTCTACCATCGATAGATACAAAAATGGCAAAAATGCCTACATATACTCAAAACTACAATAGCAGCGGGACCAAGAAAATGCATTAAAGGCTTTGCGTCTGCATGGCTTCTGACACTCTGCAGCCGCAATCTTTGAATAACCGTGCAACTTATGGCATACGCGATCGATCTTCTGACAGTTACATCGGTGAATCGATGTGCTTTTAATTCATTGCAGGATGTCCCCATTATGGCGGAGACGATGTCTAACTACCCTCAACCGCCTCAGTAATTGCTTCTTGGGATTGAGAACGGCCAGGCCAACTCAGCATCTCAGGATAGGGAAGACTTCTCGCCCTGCCACCTGGAACAACCGAATAGCTTGAGGGACGGACATGAGGGCCATCACGGAGGACATGGTGTATGGTAGGAGTGATGGCATCGGGGAGTGAGTGGAAGGAGTGGAGAGAAGTGAGAGTGACGACAGAGAGGGGTGACAGAGGATGATTCATCGTGGAAGACACCCAGGTAGATAGGGAGAAGACGGGAGAAACGAGCTCGCCTTCGGGTGAGAAACTGATGTGGAAGGGAACGGGACATGTGGCAGGAAATGAGCGGATGGTGGGAAGAAAGGAGAGCCACACGGACCAAAGAAGAGAGGTGAATGGATGACACACAGTAGCAGGGGAAAGGTGGAAGGAAGAATGAAATGACAGGAGGAGGGCCCATACTGGTTAAGCACAGGGCAGCTGAGAGGAGCGGGGCTACACGAGCGCCGTTGATTTGGGCACTACGATCGTGGCCGTCGGGAAGCTGCACATGGGATTTCAGACCCCCCCCTCCACTTAAAGGTAGAAAGGTGGGGGGGGTCCGAAATGGTCTTCATCGCCATTGATCTGGGCGTACTCATCAAGACCGTTGGAGAGGTGCGCCCCCGATCTCGGACCCCCCCCCCTTGCTTAAAGATCGGAAGGCAAGGGGGGTCCGGAATCCAATATGCACCGTTGATCTGGGCGCGCAAATTTGGACCGCCCTGTCTTGCTTGCTGCTTACCACGGGTGCATTATCGCCCGAAACTTTGGACAAGTGGGTTTTTACCCCTTCTTTTGTGTTCTACCCCCCCTATGCAATAAATATCGCTAAAAAATCGACAATCCAATCGATGCATTGGGGATAGAATATGCAAAGGACAAATGGTCTATCATCACGTTATTCCAGTTGTGAGGGAAGCATAGAGTATGAAAGATGAACGATATGACTGCAGTCATAGCATAATTCCAGTTACGTACTAGTAACAAGTTATAGTCAACGGGTGCATCAACCACCTTGACATACACCTCCACCATATTCCCACCTAACTGGACTAGGAAGGTAGGAAGAATATCATGAGCGAAGAAAGAATGACCATCAAAAGCATTCAACATGGTCAGATATTCAGAGAGGGTTGGAGAGCCAATGTCTTTCCAATAAGTTCAGGACATCACGCATGTTGCAGGGCCTTCATCAATAACAGTGTGTTTGATGGTATACTTTGAGTAACCCACTTGGATTTGGAATTCCACATGGTAAGGCAAGTGAGGCTTCACATCCATGAATTCAAACTGGATAACCTTAGAGCCACGGGGATCTAGAGATCCTAACACGGATAGCAAGGCATTCCTCTATGAAGGACACATCTGGAGTACCTCCAAACTCAACATTGCGAAAGGGGTTTGACCCAGATCCTCAACAATAGAGTAATTATGGGTGGATCTGGCATTAGGGTTGTGGGTAGAGTGCTTGAGTACTCCTTTTGGAATACAAGGTGGAGGATCTGGTTTTTCGATCTGTAAAGTTGTCTCCAGCGTAGGGGGAGACTCTAGACCAAGTACATTCATTGAAGAACTATAATCACGAGACCGAGTGCCTACATTAGCCTGAGACTTAACCATATTGATGCATATATGGTCACCACCTTGCGCCGGTGGGTTTTGATTTCCACTGGCCAAATTTCTGCATTCGAGGAGCTCGAGGCCATGTTTTGATTCTGTGGAAATGGATTAGTCATCACAGCGGGTGGTAGAGATAAAATCCTCATAGCTTCTGCAAGTTTGGGGCACAAGGGGGTAAGGTGATCTTCTGTACAAAGCTTGCAGGGAAACTTCACCTTTCACCTTTCCGTCTTGCCCTCACCATCATTATTATTTGACTTCTCATTATCACCATTGTCCTTGGGTTTATTATTATTATTATTCCCACCCTTATAGTTCTTACCTCGTCCTTTATTTTTATTTCCTCCTAATTTTTGGTTACCATTTGGGTTGGTTGACGACTGCACGGAATGTACATCTGTCGACTGAGTGGGAGTGGAGGACATAGATGAAGCTTTCCCTCCTATATATTGGTTTAGAGACAACTATTTCAACTAGATTGTCACCAAGTTTGCATATTTCACATTTGTGGAACCTACAATACCATCGACATGAGGTTCGGGATTCTTTCTAGGGTTGTAACTTGACCTCAGTGTGTTTGGAATAATTTTGTATAACATCCCAGACAGAGAATATATAAGATCTAACTGTTGGGCTTTAAAAATTGCTTCTTCCTCACAATTAATTCTGAATGTGGAAACATCTTTTGAAATATAAGGTTGTAAATACTTAAGGAACCATTCTAAAAGGAAATTCAGAGGTATGTAGGCCTTGATCAACATCTTTCATCTATGCCACTCTTGGATGTGATCCGAGATATGGGTGGCTTTGTCCTGGCGGAAGGCTAACAAAAGTTCTATGTCAGAATCAGAATGAATCGACAATTGGAATTGGTTGAAGAAGACTAAAACCATATGATTAAAAGTTTTGTACATCCCCCCAGGTAGCTCTATATACCATTTCACTACAACCCCTGTGAGGGTGCATTTAAACAATCTTAAATGAATAGAATCATCATTAAGGGAATTGGAAGAGCACCAAAGATGGAAGTAGTGTCGTTATCACCAAGATCCTCACCAGTCTTTCCTTCAAATTTCATAATATCTGAAGGAAGATTATCAGACACAAAGGGCCATGATGGGTCATGACACACATGATCATTCATTAATCTAGACAAGTCTAACAGATTGAGCATGGCTAGAAAAGGGAGACGGGGTTGTGGCATATGGCCCCAAGCTCCTGGGAAATATTGTTGTTGGGGAATCACAGCCCATACAGGGTTCTGGTATGCACCATGGCCCTATTCAAGATTATAAAACCCTCCTCCAAACCGATTCATAAAGGGTTATTTGGGCACCATTCCAGTAGGAATGTTATGATGAGGGTTGTAAAGATTTCCCCTAGCCGAAGTGGCTCCATATTGGGGGTTTCCCAAGGTGTGAAACTGACCTCCTCCAGGTGTGAATCCAAAGGATAGAGGTGGATTCATCATGAAAAACGTGTTGGTCAGAATTGACATGGAGGAGGTAGGTGTAAAGGATGAAACATAAGCAGCATCTTGTCTACCAGGTTGACCACTCCATCCAGGAGTATTAAGACCAGGATTAGACCCAGGGTGAAAAGGAGGTAGGCTTCCAACCATAGGATTCATTTGAGGTAAATGAGCACCTCCAAACGAGACATAATATGTGGAGAAGCCATGCCCCCAAGCCTAATACTAGTATTTGGGTTAGACGTTCGAATGGAGGATGAAAATTGCGATGTGAAATTCAACATACCATAATAAAAAGGGCTAGAGGTCATAGGGATGGACTGAGTATTGTATCCATGAGTACAAAAAATAGACCCAAAAGTGTTCTTCACAATGGGTTGAGTAGCAAACACAAGATGGATAGGAGTGATGATGGGAACTGTCGGCACCAAAACTGTAGTGGTTGAAGGTGTCGAAGGAACATTATTAACTATAGTAGGATTGGGAGTCGAGGGACTCTCAGTATCTTTCTGACTTGAACCAGTACTCATCCTTGTATGATCACAAGTCTAGTAGGTGGAGGTGTGTGTACCACATTTGATAACTTTACTCCTTTTTGAAGGAAAAGACTCAAGATGTGGTGGTAATCCTAACAAACGGAGAGACCTACAGAAATCTGGTCTAACTCCACGATGACTCGACACTTGAGATATAAAGACAAATCCCAAGGCAAACTAATAATCAAATATCACACAAAAATAAACAAAAGGCCAATGTTCATACAAATAGGATAAAGTGGTTGAAAGGGGCCTGAGACTCCTTGCAAAAGGTCGGAGGTATCAGAATCATTTATAAGGGCCCTTGTGGGCTTAACAACCAGTTAGTTAGATCCCCTAGGAGGGTTAATCCTCCATAAAGGTTGTGTGTTGTCCAGCCCTTATCTGAACCAGGGTAGCTATAGAATAACCCCTGAAAGTAACCTATGTGATACATATGTCAAGAAACTAAGCCACCACGATATAACCGATGCGTAGGCAAACAATCGTAAGTCAGGTCAACCATATGGGCAGGGTAGAAAAGCCCAAAATATCAAAATCATTGCCTCTCATAGAGGTAAAGGTACTAGAAAGACCCCCATATATGAATAGATCCCTAGAAATATCTCTAACGCTAAAAAGGTATTGGGGGGATATCCCCTCAACCAACATCACGCGACCTCGTGCTTAACTCCAATGTAAGCAAAGCCTCCTGACAACACGAATTATACAATGGATTTGACCACTCCCTTAGTCAGACACATATGTCGAATTTAATAGCCTTGGAGAAGTTTACTCACAAAATATTATTCCAAGGCTCTAAATCCTAAGCTAGTTTGTACACCCTAAAAAATAAAATTGTTTCTAATCAATTTTAAATTTATCAGCATTACTATTAGTGGCCTTGTTTACTCAAAAAGGTGTGGTCGTGAAACTGATGATGTTATGACTCAACAAATAAAATAAATGAATATGAATAAAATGAAAACTCCTAACATCAATTCCCAATAAATGATAAGTTTTTCAAACATGCAATTTCCAATTTAATTTTTCAATTCCAAGTAAGATGCAATCGTTCTATACATGTACTAATATCAATGATAAGAACCCAAAAGATCAAATGCCAACATTGCAAAACGTATATTTTTGTATTTTCAATATAAAAGAATGAAAATGAAAGGACTGAACAACAGCTTGATATAAAGACCCTATTGTATGTAAATAGAGACAAACCAAGTAGAATATCAAGAAGCAAACACCCAACCCAATATGTAAGGACAATCAATGAAAAGGATGATGAGAAAGAAACACCACCCAAAAATTCAACAAAAGAAAGGTTCCCTATCACTCTGCAAGAACTTAACTATCATAACAGAGACCTAAGAAGACTCATCAACCATCAAAGCTTACACAGAAAACATCAAACTCAGCAATCAAGAAAAAAAGGATGATGTACGCGACTGTTCAAATGAAAATCGCGTATATACACTCCCTAGAGCATGACAACTCGTGTATGTACGCGTCTGCCAGAAAAAAAACCGCATATATGTATTGAAACATTGTCAGGTTAAGGATAAGGACAAGAAATTCAAATTCAAAATAAACAGAGGTTGTCAAGAAATAAGACGACAAGAAACTCAATGTAAATGAGAGCAATCAAAGGATAAAAACACTCCAAACCCTGAAAAGAAGATTCCCTCCCCAGTATGGTCGCCAATTATGTTATGAGGAAAATCACTCTATGGCATGGGGTAAACCAAAACAGACAATAATGACTGCAGAAATCAACACAAATCTCAAGTATGTTATATAAACAAATATGCTGACAACAGAAGATAAAGAGCATGCCTCGTCTAGACGTTCGATGAAGTCCACCGTTGAGCACTTGAATCAAATCAATACACATGCAACTTGTCCTCAACAACCAATATACACAAGCATCTAGTGATAATATATAAATTTAGCACATTTGATAGCATAATCCATCAACATTTATAACAAATACACCCATGGAATAATAATTCAAATATTTGCAAAACATTAATTAGACGAGAAAAGAGCATTTCTATTAAAATGTAATCACCAAAAGTGTATGAATGACAAACTTTCATTTCGGCACACTCGGAACTAAGAAACTAAGTCCCTTCCAGCTGGGCCTCCACGACTTCAATCCTCCACCAAAGGAAAGCTCATATAAGAGAGATAATGAGTTTTTCCATCAAATAGGGAAGATCTTGGGGGCTGAACAATGTTTTCATACTTAAAAGGACAAAGGGATGCATACTCAATATGAAGTGAATAATTTCTCCAAAGTAACTTTGCTCTCAAAGTTGAATTCTTCTCCTCCTTTTCCACACCTTGGATATGGCCCATTTATAACCTTCAAATGGAATAAAAGGGCCAATTCAAAACATTTCCAGTATATGGAAGGTCAAGGATAATGGATCCCATGATGTGACATGGAAACCCGACACCATTTTTTAATTTTGAGCACAAAACCTAATGTACACGGGTTGTAATGGTGCAACCTACGTATACACATGCTATATATTTGTTAGGGCGTGTATATATGGAAAAATACAATTTTTAGCTCTGGGAACTACAAAAAGGGACTTCAAGTCTGCATAGGGAAATGGAAAAAGGCCCTCTGTGCAAGTTTGCATAGGGTGAGGATAATATTTCTATAACACATAACGTCTTTGTATTTGTGGCAGTTTTAACTAACTTTCCATCTCATCCCTTATTTGCTCTGTGATCTCTCATGTTGTCTGAGTTAATCATTCGAGAATATTTTCCCAAGATCCTTTTTTTCGTTCCAATGTGCATGCAATATACTCTTGATTTTCAACATGCATAGTGGAACTTATGGATGGCATGCACACCTTATTTCATCCATTGTGTAGTTGTCGTTGTGTGTGAAAATATTGTAGTGAGTGCACAATTGTGTTTTTTTTTTGCATGTGATCTTATCCCAAAATTTTGGGCACCAGCATGCCCCCACCACTATTACTCAACTCATCCTCAAGTCAATGGCCTTGCTTATGGTGTGATTGATGCCATGAAAAGAACTGTCTACATGAGTTCTTGAAGGAACTCTTTGAACTGATTATCAAATTCATTAAGGGTGGCATGGAGTTGTTGGGTGATCTAGATGACTTCATCTACATCAACCATCATAACCTGAAGATATTTCAATTCCATAGTCTCCATATTCTTGAACATAGTCTTGGTCATGATGGTTTTCAACACATCTTGGTGCTTTCCCGGAGGTAGAGAATCCAATCTATTATTTTTTTGTGACCTATACTTATTATGTGCAAACCCTATCATCAATAGAGATAAGTTTTGATGGATTCTACAAATCGTTCCATGGGGTGAAACTATATTCAACCAATATTGAAAAATACTTGAGTCTAGTCTGACCACCATGGATAACTTCTTTGGCCATTGCAATATTCTCCTATAGTTCCAAATACTCAGGTTTCATCTATTAGAATTGATCATAAAGTGCTAGGTTATATCACTTCAACACCAGAAGACAGTCGATGACTGCTTTAATCTTATGTGACACTTAGACCTAGAGTTGTGCATGTTTGGGAGATTGGACCCATGAATATGCTTCTTTCAATGTAGTGAGTAATTTGGTGTGATTGGCCAAGGTATCCTCATGTTGTGCCTTGGTGTCCATTTTTGCAGTGACCTTAGAAATATGTAGTGTCTGGAGGTCCTACGATGCAACTTCAGCTTCCTTTTGTGCGGGAAATTCTTGTTGCAACTTGGAATTGGTATCAGTATCTCTTATGACTTCTTGGTAAAATTGGAGGTCCAATCAGTCATTCCCTCGAGTGAGAGTTTGTATCCTCTCCCTGAGATTTTGGATTAGTGTAGTAACAAAACCTTGGAGGACAACAGTAGGGACCTGCATAAGATCAAGCTCGGTCTTGGCTGAGTCATCTAGGACCACAACCAGTGGGATGACACTCATAAATATTTTTTGGCTCATGCCTAGAGCTTTGGAAGACTAGGGGGCCTAAGGAGGAGGCTCTGGTGGTGAGGGTAAAGACAAATGTTGACACAGGGAATCAAAATTCCCCACCACATCCTTCCAAAAAAAAATTTATCGAGATAGCTATGTACGGAGTTCCTTGATAATATTGGATAGGTTGGCCACATGTCTGACAACTGTTCATGCCAAAATCCCTACTTCTAATCACTTCATGGTATTTGTTCAAAAAATATTCCATATGATCTTGCAGGAAGTAATTGTGTTGTGAACCTTACTGACAGATTATTAATCTCGGGGATTAGAACCCCGTGCTTCCCCCTGCATGTCCCAAACCAAGTGTAGACTTCCTCCTATGCTATGTATTTTTCCTTGATGGTAATGGTTGTATCCTCACCAAATCTAGGAATAACTGAAACCCTATGCATCATATCATGGTCAATGGGATATGTCTTTTATAGCCATATATAACCACCATGCAATCAAGTAAGGAGGAAGAGAGCACACACTTGAACCATTGGGGCTCGATCGAAATAGGGATAGTTGAGAAATGTAAGGATGCTAGAATTTTGTAGGGGCCTTTCCCACTTCTAAGTAACCACCTTTTATGTACCATCTTCTTTATTAACAATGCATGCATACTTGTTGAATTGGAGGTTTGGGAATTGAGTTGGGTCACGCACATTGTAATATGTGCATTTGAGTAGTGGAAATTTTCCCAATTTTGTCCCCTTAAATATATCCATATGGAATCATTGGTTCTAGAAGCGACTATGATTTTACCACTTTGACCTCCTCTCTTGTGTGGAGTTTTATCAAGCAATCCATCCTAGTTTTCGATGATCGTGGTTTCTTAAATTGTTTTCTTCAAGCACAAAATGACTCTGAGGTTCAACCACACGAGACAACTCTCTTAGGGAGGGACCAAAGAGAGTGTGTGTTTTGGTTTTCTTTCCAATGTGAGAATACAAATGAAAGAACACTCCAAGATATAACTAGTGGGGGATAAAAGGGAGAATCAATGAGTCAAAAAACTATGTTAATCTAGGAGTATTGTAATATTATGTTGCATACCATCCAATTGGATTTTGAATCACTGCTCGATCCTTTCTTCCAGTCAGCAAATAACCTCCTTTAATTATCTCCATCAAAATTGTCTTGGTGGATGAAGATCGACCTCTATAGCCTTCATATCTTCCTTTCTATTGGCCAGTGTAATTAACTCTTCACTCATTCTAAATCAGGAAAATTTCTCCCCTTATAGTTGCATTAATGACTTGATATTTCCAAAATTAAAGTAAATCTATGTGGTGTAACTACTTGTCACATCCACCGTGATTAAAACCAAGATTTTTTCATTGTCGAATCATTCAATATGATGTCAACAACCATATATGATGTCAATATCGTTATACATGCATGAAGTATTATTCTTTGGGGGGTCACCGCACATGAGTCCTGTGCACTCATGTATCCATTCTTCATGTCTTAAGTTGTCATATCGACCCTTGGCGGGTCATGATGCTTTTTCACACATATCCAACTTCTTAGTTTCTGCTAGGGAGGGATTTGTAATAGTTGCCACTAGAAATGGAGGCATCCACTAACCTCCCATTGCTTCCTTAATCCTATGCAGCTCTTATTTTTCTCAATAGGGTACAGAGGGATTGGATGGACGGAATTTATTTTTGGAAGAGCACACGGAGTTTTCAAATCTAAATTTCATTCACCTCGCTACTTCTTGGCCACCCAACACCTCTTGCAAGAACACATTTATCGGTGGATGTATTTCCCCAATCTGAACCTTTCCATTATGGATTCTTCCACAACTTCCCATTCATAAATATGATGCTAATGCGCTTCCCACCACTACGTGGGTATACCTGTTAACATTGTATCGAGGGAATATACTCAGTGGAGTAGTGTAATACATTGTATGCAAAAAATGAAAGTTTCCACTAGATATGTCATCTCGAACCGATATATCCCTGCTGATGTTTGAATCTATCAAGACCAAAATGGAAACCTCACAAGGATATGAATCCCCCTACATTTTTAAAGAGGTGGTACTCCTGTTTGTCTAAAATATATTTCTATGATATATTGGATTAGGAGAATGCTAAGGCACAAAATCATAGATATTTATTACCTGAATTTATTCAATAAAAATGGTTCTTCAATAACCTGATATGATATTTTATGTGCAACAAGAAGTTTTCTAACAATAGAAAAGATTGAAGGAGGGATTCAACATCATAATTTCTTTGTGATCAACATCACATACACAATCTTCTTAATCACATATAAATGCATCCATATCCTCTTCATGAGAAATAAGAGAGAATAGTTTGATCATCTCAAAGAATTTTAAAAGAGTATTACTATGAAGATAAAAAAGAGAACTTGATAGATCAATTTCAAATATCTCATACTTAAGACTCAAAGTTACAAGATACAATCAAAATCAACCCCGAAGTAATTCTTTGTGGAGTTTTATTCAAGAAAAATGTTCTTCATTACAAAATATTTGACAGTAATGTATATGGCTATAAACAGTCCATGATCATATAAGAAAACGTATTTTGAAGAATACAAGAAGAACACTCAAAACTCAGCCTTGTGCTCAATTTAGAGATACAAGCATAAAGCTATGAGAAATGGTGTAGAAGAAGAGAAAGAGTGGAGAAGATGGAGATATTTCTTCATTAATCGGAAGCTTGGTTGTATATTCATGGTTGTACCTTCTTCTTCCTATGATTTTCTTCCCCTACCCCTCTGATAATTATGATTATGAAACCCTTGATGAATCATTTCTTCTCTTTAAAAAATCAAATTTTCTAAGTACTTGAGTAGTTAGGGTTTTTCCCTTCTTGAATTTTTCGTACACTTTTCTTCTTGAAGTATTCTCTTTAATTAATGCCTCGTTTAATTTTTTTAAATGACTTAACGTATTAACATCGAAATATTACAAATGGGATATTTTCCTTTTTTACTAAAATTTTTTAAATAAACTTTTATTTTCAAACATTTAATTAATTTCCCTTTAAAAGAGGAGGAGTGTATTTTAATTTTCTGGAAGCGTTGGTCAACCTTTCAGCCATGGAAATCACTTCATATGTTATAGTCATCATCTCATATTTCCAACTATATAAAAATTTCCCAAATCCATCACTCGGATCTCAAGATATGAGCTCGTGAAGTTGAATTTTCATGGAAACCCATTAAAAAATGAAGTTGACTGATATTTCAATTTCTGGGAAAAATTTGGCCATTTTTAGCCCTTCTAACCTGTATCATCATCTTCTTCATTGAAATAAATTTCCAATTGTATAAAATTTGCACAATTTTGACACTCAAAGCTCAAACTATGGCTTCTGGAAAATTGTGACTCAATAGTCATTGATAAATTCCATGGAAAAATGTAGGCCCTTGATCTAATTCCGTTTTTCATTCATAAGAATTCGACTTTCTGGTGAAATAACTTATCCCACATTCATGGGGATGTTGAAAATTTAAATGTATATAATGAAAAGTTAATTATATACATGGTAATTGTTGGGCGCAAGATATGATCAGTTTTATGACGTTTATTAGATGCTTTTGCCGAATGTATATATGCGTTTTCATGTTTTGGAGACGTTTTTGAAGGGATTTTGTGCCAAAACGCTATGATCCACACCAGGTATGCATAATTCATGCTTTATAATGATCTTGAGTATGATTCAGTATGATTTTATGTTTTTAGATATCTAATTCACATTTTTTAGTGTTACAGGGAAAAATCGCATCATGTTTCTGCTTTCGACACTCAATCTGGTACTCAATCTGATACTTGGTCTGGCACTCTGTCGGGCACTCTATCCTGCACAAAAACGATGAGGGATTTGGCGGTTATGGTATTGGTAGCTAGTGATGTGTGAATCAGGAACATGGGTTTTTCTCGTGCTTGCCCCCTCTAGCTACTGAACTCTTGACAACTCGATTTGGGTTGTTGAGCAGGGTGATTATTGGCTCGCTCCATTTCGGCAGTTAGGGAACCATTAATGTAATTTACTATTTATAGAAGAGGTTCGACCATCCAATGGTCAACCTCTTGGTCTGTAAAGATTATAAATACCAATGTGGTGGTCATACAATAGGAAGTTGCTGAAGAAGTAGTGTGTTAGAAACAAATACGTTTTTCCTCTCTTTTTGCCATTTTCCATTTCCACAATTATATAAAATTGTGTTTTTGAGTTTAAATGGTGAAATCAATTTGTTGAGTTTGTGGTGTTCCTTTGAGAAGTGACCACGACTTGCTGGGGGGGGCACCAACAGTCTGGTAATTGTTCTATGTGTTATTTATGAATTTCATATCTTATAAGTCTTTTATTTTATTTCCTGTATATGAAATTTCTATTTTGTTTCTTTGTCATATAATTTGTTGTTATAGTTTAACTATGTGAGTTCTCTTTTGCAGGTTAGTATGAAGGCTTTTGTTAATATGCAGTAACTTTTTAGTTAGTAGGAACAAGTTTGCAAACTTATACACTAACCTTGTGTGTGATTAAATATTAGATTGTATTTTATTTATGCTTTTAAAATCAAGTTTAAAACAGAGTTTGAAACAGAGTAGAGCATAATTTTAATTTATGTTTTCTTTCATAAGGCTTCGGTGGATGGATAGGGTTAGCTTCAGTTTTTATTTGTAGATTGCCTATTTAATTGTTGTTTAGATTTTGCTGAACTAGTTGTTAATTAATTTATTCATTAGTTTACTTGCTATATGCTAGAATAATGTTTAATTTTTGTTTACAAGCAATTTCCTTTTTGCAATTTGAATTATTGAAATAGGTCTAGCTTAGTTTAACTTTATGCAATTTCTTTCTTAGATTTAGGTTACAATGCCAGTTTTTAGTTAATGATTGAATGTAGTTATGATTTTTGCTTACATAGCATAGAGTACAATTATAATCTCGTTATGTTGTTGATGGTCAATTCATGAGTAATAATCACATGAATATGCAAGGTAATTAACGTTGTTTCCATGATGGCTAAATTCTCACTGGATTGTTTAATTCACACTTTCCACTTTGTCATTGAAATCAATATCAAGTTTATACCTCTTGAATTATCTTTCGTTGTCAAATGCCATCATGATATTATATGACACCAGATACATTCACACAACCATCAACACTATATTTGAGTTTTCATTGGTTAAAAGATAGTTTCTTGTGTTTGTAGATCAAAAGATAGTTTTYTTRTTGTTGTAGGATAGATAGTCTTTTTCTTTGGTAGATTAAAGAGTAGTTTGTCTATCATAGATTAAAGGTTAGTTGTTAGTTCTTCTTTCTTTCAATTAAGTAGATTTCCTTTTGTAAATTAGAAATAGTTGTATTAAGAATAGAGTTCACTTGTCTTTTGGTTTAGTTAATTGCTTATTGAGTAGTCTTACTTAGTTTACTTGTTGTAGAAGTTATCCTAGGGTAGTTAGTTGTTTACTTGCTTTAATAGGTTAATTGCTTACTTATCTATTCTTCATTTGATAGTATAGTTGCTTGTTTATTTACTTGCTTTCACAAAATAGTTGTTTATTGAATATAGGTAGGCTAGTTAAAGTAGTTTGTTTTTTCTATTTGTTTATTGTTATGCTTAAATAGTTGATTT
Organism: Picea mariana; assembly: GCA_032191745.1. Taxonomy (NCBI): domain Eukaryota; kingdom Viridiplantae; phylum Streptophyta; class Pinopsida; order Pinales; family Pinaceae; genus Picea; species Picea mariana. The sequence continues at coordinate 28,977 of JASDQU010207659.1, read as the reverse complement.
TGCTTATTGTTATAATTGAACTAGTTTGCTTCAAGTAGGGTTTTCACTTGTTTTCCTAGAACTATCCATCAATCCTTGGTCCAAAAGTACTTAGGTTACATGGTTTAAATTTTCTTAGTAGGGTTTGATCATTAGATATCTTTGCCTGAATATATTAGCCCTTAGATAGCCAATTCCTTAGTTAGACTATACTACTACCAACCCTTCTACCTTGGCATATATTTTTCTACAATGTTCGTGCTCTTTTCGTCAATGGGTGAGCAAAAAAGGAGCACTTACATGCCTAGTTGGGCTCTCCTAGTCATGACAGCTGTAATGCAAAAGGTTAGAAAGAAAACAATAAAGGTATCAACAAGAATTAAACAAAAACTAAATAACAACATGAGCATGAAACTAAAAACTAAAAACAAGTGACAATGGAACAAGTTCACCAATAGATAGGCTGATCTGATTAGTGAAATCCAGAGGTACA